>JASDQU011028519.1:61046-80542 GCA_032191745.1 Picea mariana | reverse complement strand
CCCCTACGTGGGTATATAAGCAGGCCCTCATTCTCAATTGTAATCATTTATCTCATCTATTTATCTATTCATATTTTATACATTATTCCTACATGGATTATTATGTTATATTCCAAGTATTTTGGAATATTCTTGTGTGAGCGAACTTTGTTCGTCTCAGGGTGGCTACTTTGCTTAAAGAATCTCATCGTATTCAAGATACCAATCTTACTTAGAGGGAAATTGATTTAGCATATGGTTTAAAAGATAAACATACAAGCATATTATTCACCCACATCATGTTTTAATTTTTTTTTCCAATATATTAATCTATGTGGTGTGTTTTTTTATAATTTTTTCCTAAGTCTAAATATTTTTATTGATTGATAATTCATTTTTGACGAGTCGGGTATATTGCAGTTGACACACCACAAGGCTATATGGTGCAATGTTCGTAAATTTCGCATCAAAATTTTGGATGACAACAAGAAAACCTCTAATTGTGGGATAACTGCAGTCTTTCAGGTCACTAATGTTTCCTCAAGAAGTGACAGGCATCCAACAATATCATAAAATAGATACTATGGATATTTGGATGATTTAATCAAGTGTGAATTTAAATCCTTCAAGTTAGTTATGTTCGAGGTAAAATGGTATATTTTACGAATGAATGAACGTGATCTAGATAGCACTGTTATTGAGCATGCCAATGGATTTACCATGGTTAATACAAGGACGTTTGATCCAGGTATAGAAACTTATGTTATTCCAAGCCAATGTGAGCAAGTCTTTTATTCATAGGTTCTAGGTAAAGTAGGTTGGTTGTACGTTGTCAGATATGATCCAAGAGGAAGTTTTGTAAAGTATAATGCACCAAAAGAATATGGAATTGAAGAAGAAGAAGATGCATAGGAGAATGAGGTAGATGTACCATCAGATGAAGAAGTCAAAGAAGTTGAGCCATATGTAGATGACAATATTCTCGATGATGATATTGACAATGATATTATCAAAAATTACTTTAATGATGATGTTGATATGGCCAATCCTTTCATGTCAATTATGAACCATTTGATATAGATGTATACTTGGATGAAGAAGAATATGATCAATAATATTGCATAAATGATGAAATTTATGAGTTATGTGATTATATCTTTTATATGATTTATTATCTTTAAAGTATTTATTTATATGGGTTAATCATCAACATCATCGTCGTCATGATTTTCATCATCATAATCAACATTGTCATCATCCTCATCATCATCATCATCATCACTATCATGATTATCATCGTGGTGTCATCATCATCGTCATCGTCGTTTTCATCCTTGTCATCCTTGTCATCACCATAATCAACATTGTCGTCATCATCATCATCATCATTGCAGTCATCGTCATCATCATCATCATCATTGTCGTCATCATAAATATCATCACCATCATCATCATCATCATCACATTCATCATCATCATCATCATCATCATCACATTCATCATCATCATCATCATCGCAATTGTCATCATCATCATCATGGTCATCATCATCATCGTCATCGTCATTTTCTTCATCATCATCATCAACATTGTCATTGTCATCATCATCGCCTGATTTATTATCTTTAAAGTATTTATTTATATGGGTTAATCATCAACATCATCGTCGTCATGATTTTCATCATCATAATCAACATTGTCATCATCCTCATCATCATCATCATCATCACTATCATGATTATCATCGTGGTGTCATCATCATCGTCATCGTCGTTTTCATCCTTGTCATCCTTGTCATCACCATAATCAACATTGTCGTCATCATCATCATCATCATTGCAGTCATCGTCATCATCATCATCATCATTGTCGTCATCATAAATATCATCACCATCATCATCATCATCATCACATTCATCATCATCATCATCATCATCATCACATTCATCATCATCATCATCATCGCAATTGTCATCATCATCATCATGGTCATCATCATCATCGTCATCGTCATTTTCTTCATCATCATCATCAACATTGTCATTGTCATCATCATCGCCTTCGTCATTGCCATTATCATCATCATCTCCATTTTCATCTTCATTGTCATTGTCATCACCATTGTCATCATCATTTTCATCACCATTGTCATCATCGTCATCGCCATTGTCATCACCACCATCATCATCATCATCATCATCGTCATTGTCATCATCATTGTCATCATCATCATCATCATCATCATTTCCATCATCATCAACATGGTCATCATCATCGTCATCATCATCCTTGTCATCATTGTCATCATCGCCATGGTCATCATCATCATTGTCATCGCCATGGTCATCATCATCATTGTCATTTCCATGGTCATCATCATCATTTTCATCATGATTGCCGCATTCCTCCTCCTCCTCATCATCATCATTGTTTTCATCGTCATGGTCATCATGATCACCGTGATTGTCATCATCGTCATCATCGCCATGGTCATCGTCATCATCATCATTGTTATTATAGCAGTCATCATCATCATCATAATTTTTGTAGTCGTCATTCATCATCATTGTCATCATCATGGTCATCAACATCGTCGTCATCATGATTGTCACAGTTGTCATCGTCATCATCATCGTCATCATGATTTTCAAAACCATCATCGTCATCGTCATGGCCATCATCATCATCATGGTCATCATCGTCTTCATCATCATCATCGTCATCATCGCCATGGTCATCATCATCATCGTCATCATGATTATCATAGTCATCATCATCGTCATCGTCATCGTCATCATCATTTCCATCACCATTGTCATCATCATCATCATCACCATTTTCATCACCATCGTTGTCATCATCATCATTTCCATCGTCATCATCATTGACATTTTCATTGTCATCATCATCGCCATCATCATCAACATGGTCATCATCATCATCATTGTCATCATATTCGTCATGATCACCATGGTCATCGTCTTCATCATCATGATTGTCACAGTCGTCATGGTCATCATCATCATTGTCATCGTCATCATCATAGTCATAATCATCGTCATCGTCGTCATCATCATCACAATCATCTTTGTCGTCATCATCATCATCATCATCATGGTCATCATCATCATCATCGTGATTGTCTTCATCATAATCATCAACATTTTCATTGTCATCATCATCGCCATTTTCATCACCATCATCATCATCATCACCATTGTCATCACCAACATCATCATCATCATCATGATCCCCAACATCATCATCATTTCCATTGTCACCATCATCGTCATTTTCATCGTCATCAACATGGTCATCATCATCTTCGTCGTCATCATCATTGTGATCATCATCGTCGTCATCATCATTGTCATTGTCATCGTCATCATCATGGTCATCATGATTGTTGCATTCGTCATCATCCTCATCATTTTCATTACCATGGTCATTATAATCGTCATCGTCATCACCATTGTGATCATCATCATTGTCATCATCACCATTGTGATCATCACCATTTTCATCATCATTGTCATCACCATTGTTGTCATCGTCGTCATCATCATTATCACCATTGTCATCACCATCATCGTCGTCATCATCATTATCGCCATCGTCATCATCATTTTCATTGTCATCATCATCGTCATGATTAGGCCACATGATCCAATTTTTCCTCCTAAAAATGTGCCAAAAAAGGTAATTTCTTCCCTTTTTCCCCAAGAAAGCATTATGATACCACTTGTAAAGAACCCCGATAGATAATTTCATAATAACAAGTAAATCCACCCAATAGTTAACACCAAACTAGAAAATACCACTTCACAAGACCTGCTTGTTACATTTCAATATAAAACATGTTCAATATAAAACATGTTCAATATAATGATATGCATGTGTATATATACTCTCTCATGAGTATTCATATGGGCCTATGCCAACTTATACCCCTCATTATTACCTTTATTACCGAACAATTACCTAGTGGAACTTATTCAATGAATATGACAACACTACATTAATTAATGAGTTCACCACAACTATTTAGTGGATTTCATTTCATGATTATGGTTGCATTATATTAATTATACCCATAGGTACCTCCCTCACTAAAGTACATATCCTCCCTATATACATTACATGTGGCATACAAACAATTCTATAAAATAAAATTAGTTTAACGTGATTGAGAATTGCATGTAATAGAGGATCATTTTGTTTTAGTAGATGGTTTTAAATGTTGAGGAATGAAAATTCATTTATCCATGAAATATGTGTTCTTTTGCATCCAACCAAAGTTGATTTTACACTTCTTTCATTTTTTTTTTTAATTTTCAAAATCATATTTTCTTCGAAGTTAGAATGGTATAATTTGTAGGTGACAACGTCACATTGCAAATATGACACTCATATGAAGATCCTATCAAAATCCATTTTAGACCTATTTATTTTCAAGAAGGAAACGAAGTGTGATTCTCAAAAGGTCCAAAGAGGTTTTGGCATGTCTTGACATACGTACAATGCATATTGAATTAACCTTTCTAATGTTTACTCTTTTTTGGCATATTTGTGTTGGAATACTGAGAGGGAAAGGTGAATCAATATGAGCACAATAGTAATTTTAATCACAATATAAAACCTCCAATAGAATTAGATATATCATCAACACCATAATTCAATGCATAAACACCACATAAACATAGTACACCATAATTTTATGTGGAAACCCACTGCAGGAGAAAACCATGAAATGTTTTTCTTATTTATCAAAGAGCACATTTATTGGAATCACCAACTTCCTATTTCTCCAGCTACAAATGAAAGGAGGCTCCAACACCCTATTTACAAGATGCAACCTAAAGGAAGCTCCAACTCCCTAATTTACCAGCTCCAACTGGAAGGAGGCTACAACCCCCTTTCCTTGCCCCATCCAACCACCCTGGAATATAAATGTAGACCAATATTTCATTACCTTTGTCACTGTAAATCATAACCTGTTGTTGTTGTTGTTTCTGATACTTCTATTGCTATTACTAATTTCAATATCTCATCAATACTACAACCACACATACCTCATACCAAGATCCACAAGAGAGTTCTCTGAATCAAATGCTTATGAATCAATAAGACATATATGTTCTTGATTTATTCAGAATACACACCCTAACATACACAGGAAGACATGCCTTCAACTTGTAGCTGACATGAGTTGTAGAACCCTGATCTTCAATATTTTTCCTTCACAGGTCTTTGACCTATTACACTGTCTGCTCGCAGCTGTTTGTGCCTTTCCTCCTGAAAACCGTGGATTTTTGCAAAGAACCAGGATCTATAAATTTTTCTCTGTATGCTCGACTCCTACAAAATTGTTTCCTCACTGGACTTCGCTCACTTTAACTCACTGCCTCAAATTTTCCAATTAGTATTCACATAAGTGATCTTCAATTGACTCTTCTCTTTGTTTTAATGAGGATGTCATGATGACATGCAACTGACATGAAACTCATGATGACATGCAACTGACATGAAACTCATGATGACATGCAACTGACATGCAACTTGTTAACTTTTGTTTACGGTTACTTTAACATGCAATTGACATGCATCTTGTTAACTTATATTTACAGCTACTTTACCTTGACGTGCAACTTGTTAACTTCATGTTCATTGTTCAAGGGTTGACATCAATGACATCCAATCTTTCAACAATTCAATGACAACCAATATTTCAACAATCTCCCCCTTTGGCATTGAAGGCATTGATGTCATTGTTATCCTAGGTAAACAAGTGTTCAAATATCAAGAACACTCTCCATCAGTTATTTGGTGGATGAAAACGTGGTTCCCTTGAAGATACAACAAATCCCACATATTTTTTAATATGTTAAATAGTTCCTACCATTTGATTAAAACCTACATCTTTCATATTATTTTAATCTAATTATCACATCATTTTTTAGGAAACAATATTTTTTACATGACCTTGCATGACAAGGATTTCGAGATTTTCAGTCCCACTATTCACACACGGTGTAATGCCCAGAATAAATATTTGAAAAAGAATCTCATAGACCATATGGTCGGCCTATTTGGTGATTTATTCAACAAATCTAAAATCACCTCAAGGGCCGGTACATATTTGAAATATGTTAGAGATCAATATAGGGTTCAATTGAAAAAGAACCATAAGTATGATCGTCCTCTGGCCATTCCCAAGAGGGAATGGAAGAATATACAGGACGCAAAGGAGAGTGCGTTGAGAAATGAAGGGAAGAAACCACCTAGCCCTGGAAGGTAATATATGATATTTTGAATTGGATATGCTGAATTTTGTTTAGTTCTACAAAAAAAATGTGATATCTTATAACATACTTGAAACTTTTCATAAGCTCTTGGACACGTCAAAAGAAACCAAGGAAAGACTAGAAAAATATGGGTAGCACAAAATTTTCCAAGGGGATTACTTGAGATAAGAAGCTCAAGTTGTAAGTACCAAATACTTTATTCATATTATACATATCATCATGCAAATTTTATCTAATTACAACCAATAAGCAAAAATCCATATTTTATGCCATGTGATGCAGGGGGATACATTCAACAATGTTGCCACCAAAGAAGACTTGATGCTCGGCTTCAAGTTCGACTTTCAAGTTGTGGTGGAAAATCGACAAAGGAAGGGACAAACACAATCTATCCCTTTGAATGAGTTGGTAAATAAAATGAAAAGATTTTACTTGCCAAATATATTGATGATTGATTTAACCCATCAATTAATTATGTGTCTATTTGTTTTAAGCAGGAAAGAAACATCGGTTCATTTAACAATGGTGGACAACAATCCCATGATACTAGTGGTTCACAAACCCATCATGGTATGTGCGTCTTTAAAATAAAATGTATAATATGACAATTATAAATATTTCCTGCATATGGTATACTTGTAAGTTTTCTTGTTTCAATGGAAGAGCATGTAGATGAGGGTGCTCGAAGAGGAGAGGAACCAACGACAATCCAACCAATGGTGTCGAATACTCTTCCAGGTAAAAACATAGTAATGATATTCTTACTAATGAAACACTTCTATGAATAGTAACTAACCATGTCCTTTTAACATTTTTTGTTATTATAGTGGATGCCCCTATAGTGCATCAACGTCCACGTCCTTCTACTATAAGAAGTACAATGCTTGATATGACTCATCAACTTCCAGTAGTAGAACATGGCCCAATAGCTGAAGGTTAGGATCAAAACGAATGTGATGATGATTTACTCATGAATTTTATCAAAAAGAAGAAACAAAAAAAAAGTGATTGTACATATTTTCAAGACAAATTTTATTAATATAAATTATTAACTGTACATTTTTTTGTTTTGCTAGTTGTACGTGAACATTATATGTTCTATATGGATGTACCATCTTTCTTTCATTTACCTTTAATTATTGTTTTTCTACTTTTTATGCATGATTGAGTATGGGAAATTGAGAGTGATGTGGGGAGGGGCCAAATGATCTTCCACCTTCATGTGGTTGGTATTGTTTAGTAGAGAATAAATTATTCTTGAAAGCAAGAGGAGATCACTCATTAGGTATTCACCTTTAGTATTTCTAGAGCGTCGTACATGTTTAATTATTATTTAGTCATATAAAGTTTAATTCTCTTTTTCAAATGCAAGATCATAGATGTTTAGTTATTATTCAGACATTTAACATATTCTTGTCTTTGACAAATGCAAGTTTGAAGGGTGGTCACCTCCATGATCCACAACGCATTTCTGAAAAGGTACAAATCATTTAATTCTCTTACGCCATTAGTTAGTTACATTATTAATTAAATTAGTTAGTTACATTGTGTAGTATTTATTTCATGCATTAGTTAGGTACAATAAACTTAATGATGAGGATTCTTCCAAATCTGTTGCAAGTGCATTACTACTTGGAAAACATTTTGCGAAGCATTGTGACAATGTTTCTATCCTCCAAGATATTTATCCAATGTGATGTGTAGGTGTTTATAGTTTCATAAAATTCCCAACCAAATCATCCAATAGAATATTGAAGTCTTCAAAAACTTCGGATTCAATAGATTCAAAAACCAATTATGAAAAACTTATTCTCAAATTTAATTTTATTTGCGAGTTTAGTTTTTCTATGAAGCCACATTATTTAAGAGAAACACCCTTGATCAAGCTTTAATGTATGCCCTAGCAATTGAATGTGAGATTGATATACACCCTTGTTTTCCTCTCTCTTGTAACCATAAACCTAACCCTCAACCTCACAACCCTAATACTACTTTTGTACCTCAATTGGCTCACCCTCCAAACACTAATTTCGTCGGCCCTTCCTCCTCTCACCTAAATAAATGGTGTCACTTCCATAAAATATAATCACATTTTGTTGCAGATTGTTGTGCATTAAAACATCATGCCACATCCAAAGAATTGTACATTAAACAACTAACCCTAGATTATGCAGATGCCTTGCCATTCCCTACCCCTCAACTGAAACTCGAATTTATCCATCTCCTCAATCCTACCATTGTATATCATTCATTACTATTAATGATGAAAGACAATATTACCAAATCTATGGATCTTCTTTTTACTCATAACTGCTAGGTTAAAAATCAATTAGCCACAATCATCCTTGACAACAACAATATTTAAAAAACAAACCATTTCCCATAACCTTATGAGATGACTGCAACTACCTACCACAACCCATCCCTCTCTATATCATCTTAGTTGGGCATAACAAAATGACCCTCACATGTTGTTAATAAACATTGCACAATAACTTTTTCCACTAGCCCCTTCAAAGATATCATTGAATATGACATCTCTCCATTAGACTATTTTGATATTCTATTAGGAATCTCATACCAATTCCAACACAATCATTATATCATGTTTTCTATAAAGCCTATAAATTTTTTGAATATGGTAAAACCTATGAACTAACCTCTATCAATGTCCCTCTCTCAAATCAAGTTGTTTTTCAACCAATAAGCATGCATAAATTATTATTTTTATACGTTATCCCACCCAACGCACCATTGCATCAAGATCCACCTTAGACTCTCTCCTTAACTTACCAATGGAATCCCCTTCTATAAATGTACTTTCTATTCCTATCACTAAGATGCCTTAGCACCTTGCTACCCATTCATAAACCCTAAACCTAGCTCATGTTCTACCTTCTTCTTTAGCCTACCCTATGCACAATATAAACTCCTCTATTTATCCACTACCCATTTTCCTTCATTCCCTTTGTACCCACACTCCTCTATCGTCACCTTGCAAAAAAATAATCCCTCCAGCACACTTGACAACACCTTTACAAACCTCAGCAAACCAAGCACCACCAGATTCTTTATCTTACGACCATTCTCTAAATATAGATCCACGCATAGGAGCCACACTAAGGAATTTAAGAATGGTTCATACAATGATTCCCATCGTTTCTATTGTCCATTTTTTTCCATAAAAATGTCACATATTTTATATTTAAAAAGGGGCAATATGTCCCTGTCTCATTGGAAATGGTTTTACAAAATTTATCGTGTTGGACTCTAAAATTTACTACAATAGTTGGAGGTAATGTTACAAGAGAATGCATCTTACATCTTTAAGTCCTTTTAGTGACCTTGTTTGAACAATCGGGTCTTGTAGGCATTTAGTGCTTGCAATTACAATGACGGGGTTGCATTGCAGATCAGTAACTTTGACATTTAAGTAATCAACACTACCTTTGTTTCAACTAGTTTTATATGACCATAATTTTCACACACTCCTATACATATATGGGAAATAATTTTCATGATTATACATATATTGTATTTAATTCCATTTTAATTTTTTCAAAGAATGTTTTCTAACCTTTCTTGATAATTACTTTTGTTCATATATGGATTTTATTTGCATATTTTTCTTTCTTGTTGAATTGTTTTAACTTTTATGTACACTCTAGGTTTCATTTTAAATTTTTTAAAGAATGGTTTTTACCTTTCCCAGCAATTACGTTTGGTCATATATGGATTTATTTGCATATTTTTTATTTCTGGTTGAATCATTTTAACTTTATGTACATTCTGGGGTGACATGTAGGTGACATCATTTTTTTGTTCTCTTCACTAAGTACTTTAACCCATAAAAATAACTTTTTTTTATATGAATGAGTCACAATGTGATAATGCCTATCAAATGGTGATTTTTCTTTTCAACTTGAATTGTTTTTATCAATTGGTGAGATATTTGAGGAATCCAAAATTGTACAATAAAATGGGGACAAAAGCTCCACATTGGGGTGCTCCTAAAAGGTCTGCCTAGATGTGGAAAGGTATAAGTGTGCCTATGTATTTCTGGATAAGAAAAATCATGTAATATGTTGCACATCTCTATATTGATAGTTATGGTTTACTTGTTGTTAGCACTTGAGATGTTCCATACTGCAAAAATAACATGCCAAGCACATCTTGAAGAAAGCTGATAATGTTTTTGTGTGTTGGTGGATCAGGCAGGCTGGGTAGATAGGGTTAAGAAGAAGCTAAGTAGAAAACGAGAATTAACATCAGATCAGTGATCAAGGCCATTGGGCATGGAGTCTCCTATAATATTTCATGGATCAAATCTAGGTGAATTAGTTATCAAACAGGTTTAGATAATAGCATGGATAGGTAGAAGAATAAGGAAAACAATTATGGAAGACATAGGCATCACTAGAAGATTAGACCTGCATAATCCATATGATCAAATCTTCATGATTTTTTTTATTTTTTTTATTTATTTTATTTATTTATTTATTTATTTTTTTTATTTTTATTTTTCCGTTAATGAATACTATATATCTAAATAAACTCCACAAATCAAAGCAAGTACACTAAGGATTTAATGCACAAGAATTTTATAGGGCATAAGTTCTATTCAAACAAGAAGATAATGGATGTAAAACACCGAGAGAGTAACAATCTTATAACATAACCCACAAAAGTATTTGGAAATCAAATCCTACAGGAGGAATTTCCCATTGGGAATAAAATTTATAACACAACTTCCTATAAAGTCTAATCTAACCTACCTCTTCCCAAAGGAAGATCTCCCCTTACACTCATCTACATTCAAAATCCTAGAATTTATAACCATTTACAATATCTTGATTGTTATCAGCTTTAGGGAATAAAATCTATCAATAAACCAAAAATAAATGGAATCTTTGATTTGGGGGCAAGAGATCTGGGGCTTCTCTATATTCTTCCTTCTAGTCTAGAACCGTTGGAGTGAATTCCTAAAAATCTGTGAAATTTAGAAACAATATGTTTCAAAGATCCACCCAAAGATCCCAAAATGTTCCTTATTTCAAGAAACCTTTCCTTGATAACCTAATCGGGCCCATTTTGGAAAAAACCCATGTTTTAGATTTTTGAAAATCCTCCTCATTTGGTCAAAAATCATGCCGAAATTTATCCTCTAAAACAACAACGTACATAACTTCTGGTAGCACATTTGAATTTTCGTGTATGGAGGTCACTACTGGAACATGAAACTTCTAGTAGTGATTGCCTTTGCAAATCTACTTATTTTGCTACCAGAAGTCAAGAACTTCACCAAATTAAAGATATTGAAAAGACATGAAGCTTGGTGGAGTTTGCACAAAATTGGTGAAAATTCAAAAAAAATGATGGGTTAAATTTTAGTGCTAACACTCGTTGTAAACAAAGCGAGCTTATTATTTTGTAATTTTTACTTGTACATACTTTGGTGGCAAATGAAATAGCTGGAGAATTTGGTGTACCATTCTACCAAATGGTTGGGTCTGAGTTTGTTGAAGTGTTTTTTGGAGTTGGTGCAGCGCGTGTCTACAACCTCTTGAAAACAACAAAGGTGAATAATGTTCTTGCTTTTATAGTAGGTACTTTACAAATCATAACAATCCACCCTACCACAACATGAAAGACTTAGAACATGAATAAATATCATTTGATTTCTTATAATTGTTGATGATTGAATGTTTGACGGTTTTAGATTTTTGGATTACTCATATTGACCATGTGCATATAACATGTCTCCCAAAAAGGAATCTATCCAAAATAAGAAAAAAGAGGCCATAGTAGAAGAAGCTTCTTTGGTGGGAGAGCATAAAGACACTAACATGATGAACTTATTTGGCACCTCCAATTACATAGAATTGAAGTAGAATCCTTAATGGGAGGAGACACACTAGGTTTTCAAAGACAAAGCATATCCTCTACCATTTAGATTACAAGGAGATGAGGAATATTTGGACCTATATGCATATGAGAACATTCAAAGGTCACAACTTCACAATGTAAAAGCTAGAATAACTATATTTCCTTGTCCTAAGATGATAAAATGGATTGTTGATTATGTCAACTTGAAAAACAGAACTACAGCTGAAAAATCATGGAGTTGTATTACTTCTTTTTAGACAAAGTTTTTGGAGGAATAATACAAGTTTGTAAAAATTGAAGTATCCTTGACCACTCACTAGGTGGAGGTATTCAGTAAGGTTGAATATTATCTAAAAGAGGTGGGTAATATTGATGATTACAGCTATGTGAGACATTCTCCAGGACACAGACTGATTGATTCAACCTGAGAGAGAGCCCCTGAGATGGGAATGTGGTTCCTATCTGAGACAAAGCTGGAACATAGAGATGGCCTCCTCCTTACATAGATTTGAGAAGAACTCCAGATGACTCTCCTGTGTAACACAATGAGAAAGGAGATCTACAAAGTTGGACATGCCCGTGGCTGAGCACAAGGTGAACGTGTGAATTACCAAAGAGTTCGGTGCATCGCCATGAGACAGAGATGAAGATGATTTATTAGCCTCCTCTAAGCAGAGATTTGATGATGAACTCGAGATGAATCTCATGTGTAATGCAGTGGGAAAGAAGATCTGTTGAGTGGATGTGCCTGTGGACGAGCACAGGTGAACGTGATCCTAGTGGATGAGCACTAGTGAGAGTGGTTCTTTTGTGTCATGCAATGATCCAGAGATATGGATATCCCTATGGATGTGCCCCTAGTGGCTGAGCACTAGTGGGTGTATCAGATCCCTTGCTATATTGTTCAAGAGTCAAACCTGTCTGTAATCCTAATTGTAATGTAAAGGGTATAGGTCGGCCCCACCTTAATGTGATTGATAATTAATGTAAAAGATAATTAATCTAGTTAATATTAATTATATTATGAGATAGAGAGGTCGGCCTTGTTGTTCCAATAGAAACATTTGTTGAGAGATCAAGTCTAATATAAGTAAAGGTAAATTCCCCATTGAGGAATCATATCTTTTGTGTGAGTTTGAAAATTTCAACAAGTACATCTTCTTGGGATAAGTGCACACCTCTCTTGGGAACTAGTCTTCTAGGGTTTGCAAGCACACTCTTGTGTGCTAGGTTTTCTTGGTGGTGAAGCTCTTTCTCTTGAAGAATATAGCAAAGGATTTGGCTGGGTTTTCTTCCCTTGTTGAGAAGGGTTTCCCAGGATACTTCTTGTGTACTTGTGCATGGTGTTTCTTCTTGTGATCTTGGTTGCTGCAACATAATTGATTATAGTTTAAGTAAAATGATAAAATGAAATGAACTTCATGCTTAAGCCTATATTATTAAAAAAATCAATGTGGTATCATAGCATAGGTCTTGAAGAACCGATTGCACAATCATCTACCAGTCTCCTCTCTTTTCTACAAAACTGTACGACCCTCCTAGGGTTTCCAGAAAATCTGTATGACCCTCCTTTATGAGATGTTTCAGCCCTTAATACTTGAATGTTGGGGCTAATTTTGGCATAGGAGAGTACAGTCTCTTCCAACACACCTCCAGAGACTCTCATAGTGAAATTCTGAGCATTTTGAAATTTTGGCCCTAGGGTTTCGCTAATTTCTGCAGAAATTCAGAATTAGGGTTTTTGCAACTCATTGAAGGAGTTCTTCAGATCACAAGTGTTATCCTATATTTCAAAGGCTTATTGTTGGCAGTCATAAGTCCAAAAAAACCTAAAAGTGCTAGCCTATCCTAGCCATTAGGTTTTCTAGCCCAGTTGACAAGGGTTTGTGAAGAATCTAAAATTATGATGAACATAACTATGATGGAAGATAAGCTTGATGGATCAAGCAACTTCAAGTTCCCGAAATACAAGACTTTAGAGGAAGGCTTATTATGGGTGATACAAAAAGGTGACACTATGACTACCCTCTTCATGAAGATGTCAAGAGGACAAAGATCAACCATGTGCCATTGGAGAAATCATATCAACACCCTCAGGTATGCACTTGTATATATATTATATGTATCATTGTCATGAGGGAAATTGGAGGAGGAAGGATCCTTCGTTGAAGTCATGGATCCAGAGGGATCTCAGTGCATTCATAGGAACAACACACTGGAAGTGAAGACTCCATGTTTGATTGTTGTAATTGTCATTCCTCTAAACCTATATTTCTAAAGTTTTCTACATTACAAGTAGGTGTTATAGCTGTGACAACAATCCTTAAATTGTTTTGATTATAGAGATGTACTCATTATTCTTGTTTAGGAGATATTCTTGTTTTGGTTCCTCTTTTTTTCTTGTTCTAGATAGGTTAACAACACAAGAACATGTTTATCCTTCAGAGGGAGTCACTTGAATCAGAGGGAGACAAAACTATTTGCGAAAGAGGAAGAATAGAACCACCATTGAGGCAACCAATGCAATAATGCATGATCAAAATATTTCTATGATTCTATGGGAAAAATCATGCATGACAAAGTATATGTTCAGAACAAGAACCTTCACCAGACTTTGAAAAACATAACTCCCAAAGAATCCTTCACCGGAGTGAACCCTGAGATTGAACACTTTAGGATATTTGGGTGCCCAGTGTATTTTCATGTACCCAAAGAGAAGAAGTCCAAGCTAGACCCTTCATGAAGAAAATATATGTTTATGGGATAAAAGTGAATCTTCAAAGACATTCCAGATCGACATCCCTGGTCAGAGATAGATTGAGACAAGCATATATGTTGTCCTTGAAGAAGAGATATCCTTTCAAATATCTAGAGAATCTCATATGGAGATTGATAGTGAGACAATACCTTCTCCCCCTTCAACAGTTTAGAGGGAGAGAAACATTATTCCATCTAAACCAGTTTCTCCAGTTGATATGTTCAAAGATATTGTAGTAGGGCATAAAGGACCTACCTAGGATCACTCTGCAAGAGGTAGAGAAACATACAAGCCTATCAAGGTACATCCCGAGAAAGCAAAAGAGATTTTCGAGCTATCCTTCAATCATGAGACACTTCATTGATTCTGAGCCTCCTTGTCTTGGAGAAGCAACAAGAGAACAGGTATTGAAAGATGCCATAACAGAAGAATACCAGTATATCTTAAAGAATGATGTATAAGATATTGTTTAGGGACCAGAAGGGAAGTTTGTGGTGACTTCCAAGTGTATCTATAAGATCAAGCATGTAGTTGATGGAAGTGTCGAGAAATAAAAAGCGAGATATATATCCAGAGGATTCTCACAAACATAGGGAGTTGTCTATGATGAAAAACTTGATCCAGTAAGCCCGATACACTTCCATCCGTACAACCATCCATGAGTTGGAAACTATATCAGATGGATAGATCCTTGATGAGTTTGGGTTTTCAGCAAGAGTGTTGTTGATCCAAACCTATATTATTACAGTGTTGGTAATGAGATCCTGATTTTGATGAATTATTCAGAAAGCCTTGTTGTTGGATACAAGTAAGCTTTGAATTTTGATTTCGAGATGAAGGATATGAGTATGATGCACTACTTCTTGGGACAAGAAGTATGATAGAGGACCGATGAGATTTTTCCTGAGTCAAGGAAAATATACAGTGGGAATATTAAAGAAGTTCAATATGACAAAATGAAAATCCACGGTGATGGATTTGAAGAAAAATATTGATGATGATTCAGACGAGACTGATCCACAGCTGATTGGATCATTGATGTATCTGGTTAACATTGGACTTGATTCATGTTATGCAGTGAATGTACTTAGTCATTCCATGAGCCAACCGAGACAGACTCACTAGACAACAACAAAACATGTATTGAGATATATACGAGGCACAATTGGATATGTCCTGAGATATGCCTCCAGTGTGAACTTGAGTTTGTAGGATATGCTGATACAGATTGAGCAGAGAGTATAGTGGACTGGAAGAGAACATCCGGTTGTTTTTTTACCGTGAATTTTTCCATGGTTTCCTGGTGCAGCAGGAAACAAAGCTCAGTGGCCTTGAAAACCACAGAAGCAGAGTATGTATCATTGAGTGTGTGAAGTAGTGTGACTCCATAAGCTTATGAAAAATTTACTTGATAATGAGATGGATTCTATGATGATAACCAAAGTTGCGTGTAAATCTCTTTGAGAACCCACTGTTTAATGATAGATCGAAACACGTTGAGATAAAATATCATTATATAAGAGACATTACCAGAGGAAAATAATACACATGCAGTACCTTCCTACACATGATAAGATTACAGACATATTCACCAAATTATCTTGGTGAAGGACACCTCCCTAGTTGAGAGGGAGTGTTGATAAGTACAACTAAGAAAAAGTTAAAAATACATTTGTGTGAGACTTGGCATGATGAAGAATTCCTCCCTAGCTGAGAGGGAGTGTTGATGATTACAACTGCATGATACATTCTCCAGGACACAGACTGATTGAGTCAACCTGAGAGAGATCCCCTGAGATGGGCATGTGGTTCCTATCTGAGACAGAGATGGAACATAGAGATGGACTCCTCCTTATAGAGAGTTGAGAATAACTCCAGATGATTCTCCTATGTAACATAGTGAGAAAGGAGATCTGTAGAGTTGGACATGCCTATGGCTGAGCACAAGGTGAACGTGTGAATTCCCAAAGAGCTAGGTGCATCGTCATGAGAGAGAGATGAATATGATGTATTAGCCTCCTCTGAGAAGAGAGTTGATGATGAAATCTAGATGACTCTCATGTGTAATGCAGCGAGAAAGAAGATCCGTTGAGTGGACATGCCTGTGGACAAGCACATGTGAATGTGATCCTAGTGGCTAAGCACTAGTGAGAGTGGTTCTTCTGTGTAATGCAGTGAGCCATATATATGGACATCCCTATGGATGTGCCCCTAGTGGCTGAGAACTAGTGGGTGTATGAGATCCCTTGCTGTTATAACCCTAAATTGCACCACACATTCTTACCTGGCATCGGGCCAACTCATATCCCTTTTTTTCCAAAGCACTATTGAACAACTCTTTGAAAATCCTCTTTTATAAAGGCCCACGCACCCTAATCCATTACTGCACATGTGTAAACACTGGCTGACCCAAAACAACCCGCGTGGATCGACAAAAGCATAAAAAAAGGAAAGTTGCCGACGGAACAAAAATCTATGGGTGAGTTAACTAAAACTCCTGGCTATGCATGGCCAAGGGTTCGTCCAAATACCTAGATCCTTCTAGTCTATAAAAGAAGGGGTAGGGGTCCCATTTGGAAAAGAAAAAAATATAGCAAAGAAACTCTGCCCATTTACGTATTCCCATCATCCCAACCCTTTAGTCTTTCCTTGTGCCAAAGGAGATTCAAAGCAAAGCAGTTGAGGGATAGAAGAAGAGGAGCCTAGGATCAGGTTCAAGGAGTGGTGGCCGGTCTCAAATTTTGTAAGTTGACTCATTCTAAGTAATAAAGAGAATGCTTTTCCCGTCCCAATTCATGAACTGTTTATAGTTTGATCAATATATGTTTGGATTTCTAACTCGTTAGTATATAAGTAGTATGCATGCATAGTTGTTGCTTGTCTTGGATGCAGGTCAGCTTTGGAAGGAGTATTGCGAACAAGTAATCGAGCACAATGGAGGATCGACATCAAACGTCGGGAACGAGGTAGGTTGATCTTTCCATGCATTTACTAAGAAAAGGGGATTCAAATCTAGGGATGAAGGTATAAAGTAATTTCTATTCGGTCATGTCTGCATGCAAAGTCTGAACTCTATTTGTTAGTCCGTAGGGTGTTTTTCCCCAACAACAGAATTGGCGACCATATTGGGGAGACTCTCTAGGGTTCCTGGAATTTTATTTAGTTTTTGGGTAGTTTTAAAGACTAGTTTTTCTTGCCTGTCTTTTCTTTTTAGTTTTTGTAAGGTCTGAGCTAGAAGGGAGTCTGGTTTTCCATACCAGCTTTCCCTGTCTTTTGTTTGACTATATTTTTCGGGACCCACAGAGGTGCACGTGGCCTGCACAAGGTCTGAATGCGTGTACCCATGCCCTATCCTCTTTCAGCCCGCATGTGAACGCTAGCTATAGAGGTAGCAGTAGCATGTAGAGTTTAGAGAACCTCAGAGGCAGTCATCCTCTTCCCTGTCAGAATCACACATTCTCAGGGGGTTTTCTGGAAATCTGTCTGAGTCTTGTTTGCTAGTAGTCCTATCTTAGATTGTTTTTGCTTTATCATTTTTTCCTTACATTAGTTGTTTTTCTGTTAGAAAGAGTGTCCAAGCCTTCAAGGGATCCTGGTTATCAATATCAGTGGTCTCTTCCTGGTTTGGTCTGTTTTTTTTCATTTTTTCTCAAAATTTAGGTATACACGTAGCCTGTACAAGGTCAGCCTGCGTGTACACGCACTCTGTCTCTATCCAGCGCGCATTCACACGCGTGTTGTTTGAGTAACAGTTGTGTGCTTGTGTAGGATACTTTTTGTTGAGGGTAAGGCAGTCATCCTTTCCCTTGATAAGAATTTTTCCTCTCAGGTGTTTGAATCTCTGTGTGAGCAGTCAGTAGCTTAGGATTAATCTTACCCTTAGCCTGCTTTTTCTCAGTTAAAAATAAAAGAATTTTAAAGGTGTTTAGACAAGTGTGAGAGTCATTGTTTTTAAAAAGGAATTGCTAGTGTGTGATTTTTTGACCTGATTCTCTACGATCTACGATTAGGCCATAATTGTTTTTCTTGGTTTTTGCTAGTCGGTATTTTTCCTTTCTTGCTTTACTAGCATTTAAATAAATAAATCTTTTCATTTTCTTGTTTGGTTGAACAATGTGTTTCTGCATTGTTAGGCTAGGGAAAAGTCTTTTATTTCATAAGTTTTTGTAGTTCACTTAGATCATAAGTACCTCGTAGTCGAGTGAAATTCCTTTGAGTTTGGTGTCCAAAATCTTAGAAAAAGTAAAAATATTTCTTTTGAAAAGTTGTTGAAATTTTGCATTCAGTAAAAGTTTTGTTTCCAGCTTTTTCATTCATTTTTTGCTTTCGTCTTTTACACATCATCAATTTCACCCTCATACCCCTTGACGTAAGAAAAATCCATAAAAGTAACGTTAAATTTAAAATCTACTAGAATTTTATGTTTATAGGGTTCACAAACTAGTTCAGGACTAGGGCCTTGGATTAGGTTGGAGAGTAAACTCTTCAAGGCCATTTAAAATCAAACATTGGAGTCTGAGATAGGGAGTGTCTAAGTCCAGTGTTGTGAAATTTATCTGGGACCCCCC
>JASDQU011028519.1:47074-57774 GCA_032191745.1 Picea mariana | reverse complement strand
CCCATCGAATGTTAAATCCCATCTCTAAAATTGGCAGTACAATTATTGCCAGACACTTCTCCACTTGAAGAACGGTTAGTACACCTTGAGCAGCGTCGTGATGTGGCCTTGGCCAACGAGGCTCACAAACATAAGTTCAAGTGTCAGTATGATAGGTTCGTTCGTCCTTGGATTTTCTCTGAAGGCGACCTTGTCCTGGTCTATGACCAAGATAAGGACCCCCTGGGGGCAGGAAAATTCAAACCCATGTGGTTCGGACCTTTCATCATAAAAGAGGTATTAAAAAGGGGCACTTATCGTCTGGTTGATTTTGAAGGGAATGCTTTGGCGGAGCCTAGAAATGGGCTCTACCTCAAGAAGTATTACTCATAGGCAGGTCACTGTGGGTAACATTTTGTAACATATGTATAGTCTTTGTACTATTACTTTTTAGTTTCTTTTAAGTGTTATGGACGTGTCATTGATGTTATCTTTCGTCAATATGGCAGATGTCAAGTGATTCTGAGGTGTTTGTTGGGTATGCAGATGGTGCTAGTTAACACACTCGGAGGCTTGCCTCCGCATCTTGGGTAATCTTTACACCATAGGGCCAGTTGTTATCTTCTGAAGGTATATGCTTAGGTGACACCACAATAATGTCGCCGAGTATAGTGCAGTTATTGAGTTGCTTCGTGACGCCTTGTCATTGGGTATCTCTCATCTCCGGGTCTATCTCGATGCTCAACTGGTTGTGTCTCAGCTAAACAGAGTATACCGGGTTCATGATCCAACCTTACACCGACGATTCCTTAGGGTACGTCTCTTAGAATGAAACTTTGATTATATTACGTATTTTCATGTTCCTAGGAGATTAAACCAAATTACAGATACTCTAGCTAATGAAATTTTAGATTGGCATCTTACACACATATGAAAGAACATTGACATAAGCATGTAAATACATTTTTGCACATGTGATCCATAAGACACAAAAGATCAAAAAACCATATATAACATCATAAAGTATCCAGAGTACATAGATGGACGCAAGCGCCTAAAAAATAGGACCAATAACGAGTCACAGGGCTTATGCCTGCAAAAAATATATACAAGTAGTGCTCGTGGCACGTAAAAAGTCTAAATAGGTTCAGGGCCTATGGGCCCTATTATAATAGTCCACAGCATGGGCTAAATGCCTAAACAATCGGACCCACGTCTGAGGTGCCCCCACTACATGAGGCTGCATGGATGGCAGCAGGTCCTCTATCTCTGCCATCAGGACTGTGCGAGTGAGTGTAGTGAAGTTCCGATCAACTCGTCTAAGTACCCTCTCAGCCTCCCCGGCTGGGAGGTTTCCTGCTACTGTTGGTCCCCCGGCGGCGGCAGCTGCGGCTTCTGGTCGAGGACGACGCCTGTTCCGTGCAAAATTGGCAGGTCGCACTGGTCCCACATCTGCATGCAACAAATGTATATTCATCAAATACTCTGGCATATAAAAAAAAATGATATATATAACAAAAATGACATAAAAATTACATATACAACAAAAAAAAACTACAAAGGTGGAGACTTACCCATCTCCCCTCTCTCCTCACCAGGAGGCACGGGTATCTAAGGATCCCTAGAAAAGTCTATCCCTGCATATGGGTAATCCTCGATCACAGGGATCTGCCGTGACATCCATGCAAAAAAGTCATCATCGAAGGACTCATTAGTCCTTCCACCACCCTGTCGCAGCAGTAATAATGCCCATATACATATAGCAGGAAAAGAGGCCTGATGTCCTCGTACCACTTACCGAGGACTAAAAATTGGAACTCTCTCAAAGAAGAATGAACACAAAATCATCCTGAACCTGAAGTTCCTCTGTGTCCACTGTCGGCAATCTGTCAATTGCCTCTTCATACACTCAAGTAGTGTGGTACTCCAGTCAAAAATCTGTGCATTCAAGCACTGGATAGCATAGTTCATCTGTGCGCGAGACGCCTGATGCAAGGCTGTTGAACCGGTAATCCGCCCAATCAACAATAATATCGCCTGCAACAATAGGTCAGTGATCTTACTGCTGGGCACCTGGGAGCTCAAACGGTTAGTCCTAGCCTCACAGTGCAGGGCTATCAAGTCCGCTATATTAAGCGGCATCACCGGAAACGTCCTGAAATTGACTGGTTCTCCTCTCCTTGAGAGGCCAGTCAAAAAATAGATATCCTCGGTGGTGGGCACCAGTGATTGCCCCTCTAGCATAAAGGCCTCTGCATCAGGGTGCCAATAGTCAATCAAGGCATTCAGTAGCCTCGGTTGCGCTCGCATAAATGGACACATGAAGAACTTAAGAAAACCACATTGCATCAATGCGGACATGAAATTCAGATCTCCCGCAACCAACTCACTAATTGCTTCATGCTCCCTTTCCCTCCAGTGGACATACATCCTGCCAAAACAACCAAGTTCAGAAGGGTCAGTGACTACTCTTTAGTTCTTTTTGACAATAATAGGGGGTCCACGTGTGTTGTAGAGGTGACAGTCGTGTGTACACACGGGCAGGCTTTACTCTGCCTGAGTGTACATGCGGCCTGTCCAGAGATAGCCCGCGTGGACCTAGGGCCGACCTTTTAAAGGTCGACACCCACCCAAAAAATGAAATCAAAAGAAAAATTAAAGAATTGAATAGCTAGATAGGGGAGTTTGTACTTACTTGGTCCAAGCGGAAGTTTGTTTCGTCCACTGTAGCTCCCAGAATCACCATTTTTATCAAAGGGGGTCTTTTGGCTCTAGAGTCGATTTCCAAATCAGCAATGGTGATAATGAGCTTCTAGCTTCTATTTATAGACTTTTTGGCCTCTTTTTGTCATTATTTTTGGCCTCCCTTATCAGTTTCTTTATACCAAAAACCATTTAGAGTGATTCAGGAGTTATATGGGAGGGATTTGATCGGGTATTGGGACACTTTTTTTTTAGTTTTGAGAAAATTTTGACGGTCCATGAAATGTTTTCCAAGAATCAACTTGAGCATATAGGTTAGGTTACTACCCCGACTTTTGTGTCTCGTTGTATTTTTCCTCTGCCATAGGATCAATACCATCAGGTTGTGACACAGAACCATCATATCTGCTTTAGAAGTGTCACAACTTGGTGGTTGAGCTTACCAGAACATGGATTCCCTAGGTAGGTCTTGGTTGCATTATGGTGTCCATGCCGTCTCTAACACACTGTAGGCTCAGGAGTCCTTATAGTCTTTCCTGAATATGAGTTTGAGCCTCATTTGCATGATTCTTCTTCGCTCTTGATCTCACCCTCAGGACTCCCAAGAAATAACGGGTCTCCTTTTAAGCCCTTTTCAGACCCTCTAAACATGAAAAGATAGTCGAGCGATCTTGTGGCCTTTCATGCTCGTTAAACTGAAATTTGAAGTCACGTCTATCCGGCGGTAGTTTACCCCTTTTTCGGTCCGAACGGTCAACTATACGAACAAAGGTATACTCTATGGAACTTTTTTTCTTTAGAAAAGTACTCTCAGGTATAATTTTATCCCTTTTTCGGGCTTGAGGGACTAAACTTACGAAAAAGAAACCCCCACGGAGTCCATAGTTAAGATCTTTTTAGACTCCCTAAAATTGAAAAGATTGTCGAGTGACCTTATTCTTTCACACTCATTAAATTGGTCCAGAAGAACATTCCTGATGGAGTCCATAGTTAAGCTTTTTTCAGACTCCTTAAAAATGAAAAAATAGCTGAGTGATCTTGTCCTTGTCACATTCGTTAAAATGGTTTTGAATCGACGTCTAATTGGTGTTAGTTTACCATTTTTTGAACCAAATAGACTATCTTCGAAAAAGATACCCCAATGGAGTCTCCTTTTATGTTTTTTCAGACTCTCTAAATATGAAAATCCACCGAGATTACCTTCTCTGGGCTCATTAAACTTACATCGAAGGACGTTACCATTGTGTGTTTTATTAACCGCATTTGCATACCTTATACACCAGCCTTGTGACAATTTGCTTGTACGTCTTAACACCTTTAGCCCCCGGAGGATTTTTTCCGAGTATCATTTTACTAGAACATCAGTCTTGTCCTTGTGACTTGAGCTTGTATGTTTGCAACACTCGTTCCTCCTTTGTAACGTAATATTCCTTTATTCTTTTTCCACGATTATTGAAAAGAACAAAAAAAATCAAATATACCCCAAAAAGAGGAAGGGAAAAGTAGTTTCTTTATTGGAAACATAATGAGTCGCCCTTGGATAAAGCACATCCGTCCATTTGTTCATCAGACTATGGGATGTAGTACGACCTTAGGAAGCTTTTCTCGCTATATAGAGTTGTGTCCTCCACCGTTTGGTTATCCTTACAAACATATGGAGAGTTTGTGTTGCCTCCTGCTTCGTAGACTTATGATTAACATACATGCTGCCTGAGTCTCATCATTTGTCGTGCTATTATCCAAGGGAATTTTTTCACCAAGCCTGAGTCGGCCCCTCTGCAATATGTCTCTTGTCCTCATACCCGTCCATCCTGAACATCCAATCAAGTCCTTGTTCAAAATCACTGAAGCCTTCAGTCTGATCATCAACATTATCAAGTCCATGACCGACGAGCCGTCGAAGAACTCTGGGTAGTGTAGTCGTACACTCATATTACACTCCTGCCCGAGTTTTGAAGATTTTGAAGTTATTGCTCGAGCTTTGAAGATCTCATCTCCAGCCATCAGGCTGAATCAACTTCTGGAAGATGGATACTCTATATGTATATCTTTCTGATTTCGAGACGTAGCTCCATTGTGTATTGTTCGCAGCTACTCTTTATAGTTATTTGACATGGATAAACAGTGTATTTGATTGGTAGCCATGGTTCTATTTTATCCCGACCATGGGTATGCCCACCTCAGTGAGACATTTGTTATTTTGTAGATGACACCTCTTGGTTCCTGATCCTTGGGCTCAATCGTTCGACACATCAGTAAAGATTGGTATTGTATTTCGGCCATCAGATGTTCTTCTGACCTCACACATTAGGGGGCATCTATTATAACCCTAAATTGCACCACACATGCTTACCTGGCATCAAGCCAACTCATATTCTTTATTTGCCAAAGCACTGCTGAACAACTCTTTGAAAATCCTCTTTTATAAAGGCCCACGCGCCCTAATCCATTACTGCACACGTGTACACGCTGGCTGACCTAAAACAACCCGCATGGACCGACAAAAGAATGAAAAAAGGAAAGTTGTCGACGGAACAAAAAGCTATGGGTGAGTTAACTGAAACTCCCGGCTATGCATGGTCGAGGGTTCGTCCAAATACCTAGCTCCTTCTAGCCTATAAAAGAAGGGGTAGGGGTCCCATTTGGAAAAGAAAAAAATATAGCAAAGAAACTCTGCCCATTTACGAATTCCCATTGTCCCAACCCTTTAGCCTTTCCTTGTGCCAAAGGAGATTCAAAGCACAGCAGTTGAAGGATAGAAGAAGAGGAGCCCAGGATCAGGTTCAAGGAGCAGTGGCCGGTCTCAACTTTTGTAAGTTGACTCATTCTAAGTAATAAAAAGAATGTTTTTCCCATCCCAATTCATGAATTGTTTATAGTTTGATTAGTATATGTTTGGATTTCTAACCCGTTAGTATATAAGTAGTATGCATGCATAGTTGTTGCAGGTCAGCTTTGAAAGGAGTATTGCGAACAAGTAATCGAGCACAACGGAGGATCGACATCAAACACTGGGAACGAGGTAGGTTGATCTTTCCATGCATTTAATAAGAAAAGGGGATTTAAATCTAGGGATGAAGGTAGAAAGTAATTTCTATTCNAACACTTGCTATATTGTTCAAGAGTCAGAGATGCCTATAACCCTAATTGTAATGTAAAGGGTACAGGTCGACCCCACCTTAATGTGATTGATAATTAATGTAAAAGATAATTAATCTGGTTAATATTAATTATATTATGAGATAGAGAGGTCGGCCCTGTTGTGCCAATAGACACTTATGTTGACAGGTCAAGTCTAATATAAGTAAAGATAAATTCCCCATTGATAAATCATATCTTTTGTGTGAGTTTGAAAATTTCAACAAGTACATCTTCTTGGGATAAGTGTGCACCTCTCTTGGGCACTAGTCTTCTTGGGTTTGCAAGCACCCTCTTGTGTGCTAGGTTTTCTTGGTGGTGAAGGTATTTCTCTTGAAGAATATAGCAAATGATTTGGTTGGGTTTTCTTCCCTTGTTGAGAAGGGTTTCCCAGGATACTTCTTGTGTACTTGTGCATGGTGTTTCTTCTTGTGATCTTGGTTGTTGCAACATAATTGATTACGATTTAAGTAAAATGCTAAAATGAAATGAACTTCNNNAAAAAAATCAACAGGTGGATATCAAATAGGAAATTCAAAACTTAGGATAATAGAATTTACCCAACTCATATTATTTTGGAACCTTTTAGATATGCTACTTCCATGATTAGTAAAATTTATGGAGAAAAGGATGATTCTCATTTCAATGAAGCTTGGGTACCACTGATCCATGAGATAGTTAATAAAGGAACAAATTTTGAACTTGAAATCTATCCTTCTAGTTAAAATGCATGATGCAATAACCATGGTTACAGATTTCCCTCGGGATGATCCTCGAGGAATCCACGTGGCTTCTTATTTCATATATATCATTTGTGTAGCTAATCCTTTTGCCAAACTTAGGTGGAATTGGGATCCAACTTAAATCGCTATGCAATTTTATTATCAAGACTTATGAGAACAATACATTGGAAGAGACAATACGTTTTTTTTTAAATAATAACCCTTTGTCGGACCATCGGCGACCTAGTTCATTGATGGTTCAACTAGCATCACAATTTTATTCCTGGCCTAGTAACCATCGGAAACACAGTTGCTTTATTGGTACTATTTCGATCATTCAACGATATCCTGATGATCTTATGATGCACATTCGTTGATGTTTTTTCATAGCTCAGTCGATGTTCTGAAAAACTAGAGACAAAAACATGATGGATTTGAGATGAACTGATGGGGCACATTCGTCGATGGCTTGTCGTATCTTAGTCGATCTTCCAATGGACTAGAGATGAAAATGTGATGGAATTGAGCCAAACTGATGAGTCACGTTCACTTTCATTTAGTCTCTCTTACAATATACATTATTCAATATGTCGACGTAATAGTGGTGAAAACGTGATGAATTTGAGGCGAACTGATGGGGCACGTTCATCGTAGGTTAGTCGCTCTTACGATGAACAAGAAACAAGAACAACTTGGATTTGGGACCTACATTGGTCGATGGTACGATGCATGTGTTCATGTGTCTTGTGATGAAATCGTTATCATTGTAATTGTGATGGATTTGACGCGACGAAAAAACAAGTTGTATCCTTCATCGTACATGTGACGTTGTGGCGACGAACATGTGTCGATTAAATTGTTGAAAAATGGGCCTAATGTAGTAGTGAAAAAGGGTTATCACATTCATTGAATCATTGGCCAATCATTGATAATAGAATACATAGCTAGAGGATATAAACAACACACTTTATCCACCTTCAAAGCAATGAAAATATGAACTAGAATTCAACATACTTGACAGAAGTATATTATGATAAACACAATAGATATCCTCGAACATATTGAAAGTATAAACAACCTGCAATAAAATACCTCATTTGATCCACTTATATTTCACATCATTCCATTTCCGCGACACAACAACCTCTCTTTGTAAGCATTCCATAATTTTCAAGCAATCACATTGTGCCACTCACAAACTAGCAGCCTTGTCGCAGAGTCAAATTTCAATGGGACAGATTGACCAAACTACGCGTAATAGACCAAATTTCAATGGGATAGATTGACCAAACTACGCATAAACTACACATAATTTCAAAATCCCAAAAGAAAGTAAGATGATAACAACCTAAATTAAAATCACTTTCAATTCCAAGGATTAAAGCTTCAAACTTTGTCACATTATTAGTACATGCAAACTCTAGCCTATAAGAAAAATTATGTATTTTTCCTATAGGAGTAAAGTACTATACCAACTCCATTTCCTTCATTAGAACATGTACCATCAAAATGCATATGCCACATACCATCTTCAGGATCAGAAGGTTGTGTGAAAAAATTATCATCTTCTTATGAAAATATAGAATATACACCAATATATTCTTCAACAACATTTACATATGGTTGAGGAACTCTTTCAATATATGGTGAAATTTGCCCTTCACGAAGCATAATATTTTTTTTTTTAATTTTTTTATCCATTTTTATGAAGTGACATGTGTGTTCCATCCAATGACATGTATCCACCAATTAAAGCTTGCCAGTATCTTCCTAGAATAATAGAGTAGTTGCTTACTGACATATCTATGACTTGTATATTATAGGTGGTTCTAATTTCAAGATTTGCACACAATACCAAAGTCACGTATTTAATCTCACCAATGGTAGCATGTTGTTGACTATTATATGATATCACGCTTTTAGAATATTCATTGGTGCATGAAAGACATAATTCTTCCATATTGATTTTAGAGTTAGTGTTGGGACCAGATCCACCATCAACTAGACAACAATGTGCAATTTTATCCATGGTTTTTATTGAAACATAAAAAGGAGGATTTTAAGTTGTATTTTAGGATTAAATACACCTAACTTATGTACATATAAATCTTCTTCATATTTCTCTTCAATCAAATTGGAAATATGGTTTGGCACGTGGTTTGATGTGAGGGTTTATGGTATTTGGATCATGGATAATATGATGTATTTATATAGGACATTTGTTTGATACCTTGGTATATGTCTTTGGTATATTGTTGAGACTTGTAGTTGATGAGTTGGCACATACATCAGGTGTATGGTATGGTGATGTTGGTACATATTGATGAGTCATAGTTTGATTTGTTGATACATGATTGATATATGCTTGGTACATCGTTAGAGGCACTTGTTGGTAATCTTGTTGGACACATTTGTGTAGTATTATTGGCACACATGGTTTATGGATGATGTGGCATACATGTATTGATATAATTTTAGAACCACATGTTTATTGTGGTACATCTTGTTGATGTTTGTGAGTAGTATTGGTTGATGCACAACTTGGTGATATTATGCATATGGTTGAGAGTTTTCATGGCGATTGATCTTGGTGATTAGATCTGATTTGGTTGATGATATTGATGAGACAGGTTTTTGTGACTGGTTGTTTGGACAGGTTGTTGTTACATGTTATTTATATAGGTTCGGTGCATGGTTGATGGACTTGTTGATGGTACAATTTGAGGTACAGGTTGATGCATGGTTGATGCATGATACAAGTTGTTACAGGTTGTTTGGTGCAGGTTGTTGGTACAGGTTGTGACAAGTTGTTGGTACAGGTTGAAAATGAGAGGTTGACAGTGGAAGTGGTTGATTCAGTGACAATGAAAGGCTTTCTACATTTAGAATTTATATTTCAAGGTGGTAGGATGGGGCAAGGGAAGGGGGTTGTATCCTCCTTCCGGTTGGTGCCGGAGAATCAGGGAGTTGGAGCTTCCTTCAAGTTTGAGCCTGAGAGCTAGGTGGTTGTATCCACCTTTCGGTTGTATCCGGAGAACCCAGGGGGTTGTAGCCTCCTTCTTGTTGGAGCCTGAGAATTTAGGGAGTTGTAGCTTCCTTCAAGTTGGATTCTAAGAAACTAGGGGGTTGGATATTTCTTCCGATTGGAGCTGGAGAATTGGAAGTTGGTGCTTCCTTGAATGTAATTATTTGACATATGAGAAAATAATTATGTGGTTTTCTCACGCATTGGGTTTCCATGTAAATATTGGTGTACTATGTATTGTGTGGATGTGTTTATTAATGTTTATTATGATCTGATGGATGCTAATGTTTATGATACAATAATATATTGATGATGAACTAATGAACATGGTTGAATAAGTTAAAGGAATATAAATTGTGGTTAAAAGTGGTATAAATTTCTCATTATTGATTCACCCCCCCTCTCAGTAATCCAACAATTGGTATCAGAGAAATTCCTTCAAGAAGCATTCTAACCACTGGAAGGAGATCATGGATTACACTAGAATTGGGGTGATGCAATTTGACGGCAAGAACTATGCATTCTGGAGTAAAATAATGAAAACATATATGCATGCACTATTGGGCCCTTTGTTTTGATGTATAGAAGTTGTGTAAGCTACCACAGAGTCATATAAGAAAGCAAAGGGGGGAAAAGAAGGCTGAGAGAAAGAGCATGCAACAAAAAGGCATTGGAACAGAAAATGGTTGGAGGCCAGCGTACAATCAGTTTTGGGAGGAGCAATTGACATAGAATCAAGAAGAGAAGATAACTAGCAAGTTCTCACTCAAGAAAGAGGGGATTGTATTGTAATTGGATGGAGTAAGGAGAGTAGAGAAGTAAGAACTGATTTTTGAGCCAAATATGAAATGTAAGGAGAACTAGTCTCGTATCACTATAGAGCTAGTAATGGGAACACTTTTTTGGTCTGGTACTGTTTCGAGATGTACTTGTTGGTCCTATCAAGTATGAATTTGTATATGTATGATATAAGTTGTGCATGTATCTTGAGTAAGGCCTATGTTATAATAGAACGATGATGAAGATCAATTTAAAGAAGAAGACCCATGTCTATGATGATTTATGTGTCATTAGAATGATATTATGTTATGTCTATTATGCATAATGATTCTATATTTTCTTTATGATGTTCT
>JASDQU011028519.1:13506-27278 GCA_032191745.1 Picea mariana | reverse complement strand
ATCCTCAAGGAACAATCCTCCTACATCAAAGACCTCAAATCCACCTTTGAACACTTCATGGATCGTTCCCAGAACCCTTCCTCTTCTGAACAACCATCTTATCAAGATGACCATGATTATTTCCATTAACAAGGTCCTCATGCTACCCACTTTTATTGAGACCTCCGCCCTCCAAAAATTGAGGTGAACAAATTTGATGGATTGGATCCCAGAGGCTGGGTCACCCAAATGGAATATTATTTCTCCTTGCATGGAATTACTAATGATTTATCCAAGCTTTGTTATGGTGTCCTACATCTGGATTTGGAACGATGGCAATGGTGGAAATGGAGAAAAAAGGCATGACAAGGGTATGTTTCTTGGACACAGTTTGTGGCTGAACTTTATGACCGCTTTGACTCTGACACCCACCATTTAGGTCGTTTGACCAAGTTAATAAAGTCTGGGTCGGTGGAAGAATTTATTGTTGCATTTGAGCACTTGGATTTAATAACAGAGGGCATGTCAGATGCTTTCTTTAGGGAATTCTTTATCAGTGGCCTCAAATATGAAATTAGTTCCCATGTTCTCATGGCACGCCCCAAGACTTGGTTGGAAGCTACCCAACGAGCCAAGGAAGCACAACTTATTGTATCCTCCCAGACCCGCAAACCCTCCTTTCCTCCTCACCCTAAACCCACCAATTATGCCCATCCTGCAACTCCCTCAAGATCCAAAAATTAACCAAGGCTGAAATAGTTGAACGTCAACTCAAGGGTCTTTGTTATAATTGTGATGACAAATATTTTCCTGGGCACAAGTATAAGGAACATAATATTTGTATGGTTTTGACTGAGGATATTTCTGAAGAATATGTTGTTGTTCCACCTATGGAGGAACTACCACCACCATATGATCTGACCCCACCCTCTGATCCACCAAACGTTGACCCGGTGATTTCACTTAATGCCCTTATTGGATTTTATGCTCCCCAGAATCTCAAATTAATTGGTTACATCAAAAATAGGAAATTCATCATCCTTGTGGACAATGGTAGAACCCATAATTTTTTTCATCGCCACATTACCCAAGAAGTCAATTGTTACATCTGTGTTGTCAATAATTTTCAAATCATGATTTCCAATTATGGTTCCATGAAATGTAGGGGAAGATGTGAAAATGTGTGACTCTAAATTGGTCAACATCACCTGAAATCCCATATGTTTTATATAGACATGGGTGGTTGGGACATTGTTCTTGCTGTCGAATGATTACACACTATAGGCCCCATTCTCATCTATTTTAAGTATTTAACCATGCAATTCCAACAGTTGGGACAACAGTATAAGTTCCAAGGCATCACAACAGTCTCCCCTGAGATCATCAATTCCCATTGCATGGAAAATCTCCTAAAAANTCAAGCATTATATCCCAACTCCACTCCCTTTATGTTGTTGAGACACCTTATGTGCATCCCAACCTTCAATCTATCATTTCCCACCACCAATTTGCTTTTACCACTCCCAAAGAAATTCCCCCTTCCCATGGATCCCATGATCATTCCATCCTTGTCATCCTGGGCAGTCTTCCTCCCAATGTTCGGCCTTATCGTCATCCCTTTACCCAAAATAATGAAATTGAGAAAAATGTTCATGAATTCCTAGAAGTCGGTGTTATCCGTCCAAGTACTAGCCCCTATTCTTCTCCTATGGTCATAGTACTCAAGAAAGAAGGCACTTGGTGCATGTGTATGTATTTATGTGCCCTCAACAAACTCACAATCAAAGACAAATTCCTTATTCCTGTCATTGATGACCTCTTGGATGAATTGAGTGGTGCTCAGTACTTCACCAAACTAGATCTATGTTCTTGCTACCACCAGATCTGTATGAAAGATGAAGACATTTTCAAAACTACATTTCACACTCAAGAGGGTCATTATGAATTCTTGGTAATACCCTTTGAATTGTGTAATGCTCCTTCCACTTTCCAAAGTCTTATGAATCATGTCTTTCGCCCCTTTATTGGTCATTTTGTCTTAGTTTTCTTTGATGATATTCTCATCTATATTAAAACTTGGCCATCCCATCTCTCCCATGCAAATCAAGTTCTCCATTTACTCTCTAAGCACCAACTTTTACTCAAACAATCTAAATGTGCCTTTGGTGCCTCAAAAGTGGAATACCTAGGTCATATTGTCGGCAAGGATGGTGTCCGAGTGGATCCTAATAAAATTCAATCTATGCAGGATTGGCCTCCCCCTAAAACTCTTAAGAGCTTGTGTGGTTTTTTGGGTTTAACATGCTATTATAGGAAATTTGATCGGAATTATGGAAAAATTACAGCTCCTATCACTTCTCTCCATAAAAATAATGTTTTCACTTAGACTTCAGCTGCGGATCATGCCTTCCAAGCCTTCAAAGATGTTATGTGCTCGACCCCTATCCTAGCACTTCCTGACTTCACAAAGACATTTGTATTGGAATGTGATGCTTCCAGGAAAGGAATTGGAGCCGTCCTCATGCAAGAAAGTAGGCCTTTGTCCTTCACTAGCAAACAACTTTCCAAGCGACATTTGGGCCAATCCATTTATGAAAAGGAAATGTTAGCTATTCTGCATGTTGTGGATCTTTGGCATCCTTATTTATTGGGTCAATGATTCCAAATAAAAATTGATCATCAGAGTCTCAAGTATTTCCTGGAACAACGAATTTCACCCCCGATGCAACAAAAATGGGTGACCAAGCTATTTGGTTATGATAATGAGATCATTTTCAAGAAGGGAAAGGAAAATGTCGTGGCCGATGCTATTTCCCAGATATATGAAGAATATTGGTACCTTTTCTCCCTCTCCTTCATTGTACCAGATTGGCTCCAAGTTGTTTGTCATGAATGGCTACAAGACCCCAAAATTTCTCGCATGCTCCACCAATTGAAACTCAATTCTCCAGTTTCTCTAGGGTACTCTTGGAACAATGAAGAGGTTCGCTACAAATGTCATTTTTATTTCTGCAAGAAATCACAACTTAAATCCACAGGGGTTTCTAAACTTCATGCCTCACCCACAACCAGGCATTTAGGGTTTACCAAAAACTATGAATGGGTCAAATGTTCTTTCTTTTGGGATGGTATGAAATAAGATTTATGCACCTTTGTGGTTGAATGTGAGGTATTTCAATGCAACAATGGAGAAAATATCAAATCTCCGGGCGCACTCCAACTGCTTTTGATTCCCCTGATATTTGGTGAGATATTTCTATGGATTTCATTGTGGGCTTACCTAAATTGGGAAATAAGTCAGTCATCATGGTGGTCATAGATAGTCTCTCCAAATATGCTCATTTTTTTTCTTCGAAACCCATTCACAACCGCCACAGTGGCTCAAATATTCATGTATAATATATTCAAGCTTCATCGCATGCCTAATTCTATTGTCTCTGATAGAGACCCCACTTTCACCAACAATTTTTGGCAAGAATTTTTCAAGCTACAGGGAACCCAATTGCATCTTATCACTGCCTATCACCCCCAGATGGATGGCCAGACTAAAGTTGTCAACAAGTGTTTGGAAACATATTTGAGGTGTTTTTCATCTGAGAGTAAAAATCGATGGGCTCAATGGTTACCCCTATTTTAATGGTGGTACAACACATCTTACCATACAACTACTTGCATGAATCCTTTTGAAGCAGTCTAAGGACAAAATCCCCCATCAGTTCTCTTATATATCTCATGGGTCTCGAAAGTTCAGGAGGTTGAAAAAAATAATATCATCTGAGAGGCTATTCTTCATGCCCTCAAAGACAATTTGGTCATGGCTCAGAATCACATGAAGCAACAAGCAGATCAATGTCATTTCGAATGAAATTTTGTTGAAGGGGACTAGGTGTTTATTTGACTACAACCTTATAAGCAGACTTCACTCAAAGTTGAACACTGTCAGAAACTTGTGCCCAAATTTTATGGTCCTTATACAGTGCTCAAGCATGTGGTATTGGTGGCCTATCAGTTATCTCTACCCAGTTAGTCGAAGCTCCATCCTGTTTTTCATGTTTCCTGCTTAAGGAAGGTGATTGGAACTAAGTTCCAAACTCAAACTAGTATCCCTGAGTTGGATGAAGAAGGTTCCATATGGTTGCAACTGCAAGCATTCTTGGCCCAGCGAGAGTGTCATCTCTGTCAACGCACCATCAAGGAATTGTTAGTCCAATGGAAAGATACAAATCCAGAAGATGCCACCTGGGAACCGACCACCATTCTACAACAATTTCCTCATCTTAAGCCTTGAGGACAAGGTTGTTCTTCAAGAGGGAGGTCATGTTAGGGACCTAACCTCCCTAACCCCTCACATAGGTAGAATAATATAATTCCATGTAATAAAATCCAATATTAATAAGGCCTAGAAATAAGGAGGAATAATTCAAATGTAATAAGACCTAATAGAAGCTTTCGCTTCTAGAAGGATCTTCCCTAGATTGTTCTTTTGGATAGATAGATTTAGTATAAATAGGAATAGAGGGTATGAGAAATCTTGTCTTGGAGATTATTGTAATAGAGATCTGCTCTTCTTGAGGTTTCCCCCTCGAAGAGGCAAGTGAACATTGCTATCATTAATCAAGGTGCTCTTTCTGGTGTTATTCTAGTATTATTCTAGTATTGTTCTTGTTATATTATTATTTTTCTTCCATTTCTATGTTAAAATATTTATGTTCTGCATACTATTTTATATCTGGAATACTTCATGGAATTGCATGCCTTTGATAAGTGGGTTGTTGACTTTATTGGACCAATTAATCTGCTCGCCAAGCATTCAAATTCCAGACATATCATCACAACAACATACTGTCTCATGTAGAGGCAGTTCAGGATTGTTCAATAGATACAACTGTTAGATTCATATTTGAGAACATTATTTCCTGGTTTGGGTGTCCTAGGAGAATGACCAGTGATCAAGGTAGTCACTCCATCAGTAGCACAATCACAACATTGATGACAAAATTTCTCATCCAACACCATAAGAGCAGTCCTTATCATCCACAAGCTAATGGAACAATGGAGGAATTCAACAAGATTATGGAGAGAAGAATGATGAAGGTGTGTTGTACAAACAAGGAGGACTGGGATGATTGAGTTCCAACAATCTTATGGGCTTATAGGTATACTACAAAGAAGTTGCACAAGTATACCCCATTTCAGTTGGTCTACGGTAAGGAATTTGTTGTATCTGTAGATTTTATCATCCCTAGTCTTTATATAGCATAGGCTACTCATATGATGGAGGATGAATCAAATGCACAAAGGATTACAGACTCATAGGAACTTGAGGAAGAAATATTCTTAACCAATTTTCATCAGTCGGTGGAAAAATCTAGGCAGAAATCTTGGCATGACAATCACATTAATTCCAAGATTTTTTCACAAGGGGATATGGTAATCCTCTATGACAGTCGTTATCAGAAACATCAAGGAAAGTTGTGCATGCATTGGTTAGGTCCATTCCTAGTTGCTTAAATTTGACAATTTGGTGCAGTAAAGCTAGCACAAATAGATGATATCCTTCAAACAGGGTTGGTGAATGGTACATGCCTGAAGCCCTACATTTACCTTACTTGACAGACAGACTGTTGCTCCATTCCAAGGGAATTTTTACAGTATTTATATTTTGATTGTATGTTGTAAAAAAAACATTAGTTGTAATAACGTCGGAGTGTGCTCAGTGGCGCCACAACATATGTTTTTTCAACCTAATAGTTGGATCTTTTTAGACATGTTTACTTAGAATCATGTTTTCATATGAGTCACCAAGCCACTCAATCATACACATAAATCATCAGCTAATCACATTATGGTCAGGGGGGCAGATCGAATATGAAATTTATTAACAGCTAAGCGTTGATCACGTCACATCCACTTGTAACCCTTAGGTTAATTGCCAAAAACTATCTGGAAGTCCCATCAAGTTTTAAAATTCCCTATGTGCGTAGATTCTGTCTATATTCTAGCCACAATTCTCGATCGTTAAAACGACAATTCCCTCACGTCGGCCATGTGTTGGTCATGCCACCCATCAAAGTCAAGATCTGTTCAAACATTTTACCCTGTCATCAGTCTCATGGAACGTTCATGGCATAGATTGTGTTGTTGGATAATTACTCGATCAGTTATGACCAATTATCGGTTTACCCCATCACATCATCTATAACATCTCATAATTTTGTTGTGAATGGCACACTGTTAACTTAGTTTCCCTACATCCCTAAGCTTCATGTACCCTAGTACATTCTGAGAATCCTCTTGCCCCAATTCAGTTTGTTTACTAGTGATCCATATCAAAAATGTTGAGAATAGCATGAGGACAAAGCTCAGTCTCGAAATAAGCAGTTTCAAATGATCCCTATGATCCCAGAATTGAGGTGTTGAGCAACATCAAAGGGAAGGCCAAGCAAGTGAAACTCCTCGACTTCGATCTCACAGATATGGCTTTATTCCCACAAATGAACATTGATGTATTCTGGGAGATGGGTTCCGACCTAACATGGGAGGTGCAGTTCATCCCAAATACTGACTTTATTAACTTATTCAACTCCACCATCATGAACCTCTGGGACCTACCAATGTTCAGGACCATTGGCGAAGTTGCGCAATGCACCAAGTTCCTAATAAGAAGAGTGCACGATAGCATTTTATGGCTTGAAAGAAGATATACAATACACGCAGAGGATATCCATCATCTTATAGGACTGTCATTGGAAGGGGAGGATGTCTCTAAAGGATTCCAAGGGTTGAGCAAGCACGACAAAAAGAAGGGTGAAATTAGATTGTATGAACGATTTCATACCCGACGTGGGGTTCGTACAACGAAAATTGAGCCAATTTTCCCAGAAACTGTGAGAATGGCCTGCTATGTAATTTCCAACAAGGTCATGCACTCATATTACAAGGGACAATGCACGTTGGATTCCCTGTCAATGGCATATTTCTATGCAAATGGTGCATTATTTAATTGGTGTAGTTACATGATGGAGGAATTCATCATTGATTGTGAGGAAGTTCAAAAGAAGGGAGACACCTTCATGTATGGATACCTACTTCTATCCTTTAAAATGTTGAAGTGGTGGCCACCCTCGGGCAGAAAGCTAGCACCTGCAGACAAAGGGCTCCTCGCTAAGATGTTTGAACCTTGGCATGCTAGGTCAGACTCCGAGAATATGGAATTCAATAATGCCTCATTCCTAAAATTGTACACTTATCTGATTGATGCTACCCAAAGGATGCACATACCATAGTAACTCTTGAATCTGAACATGAGAAATATCTCATTTGCTTTGAATCGCTGCCACACTTTTTTCTAGACAATGCACACAAAGCCCTCTGATTTCCACATGTTTCCATTACCGTTCTATCTGGACAAAGAAATATTGGACAAAGTGGTCATGTCATGGCCGGGAGTTAAACACAACCTACACAAGTCAAGAATGCATCACCTTTTGTTGTCAAAGTTGTTGAAGAAGAAGAGTTCGACAAAGGAAGCAGGGTCGAGTACGGGAAAATTAGGGCTACCGCCAAAGTCTACAATGCCATCATACTCAAAAGAAGGTGAAGAACACTAGTTGAAGCACCCCAAAAGGCCCTTACCAGGATGCTCCAAGCTTCCAAATGAGGCAGTATTCTCAGATAATATCGTTAATGATATCTTAGATTTTTCCTTTATAGGTGAGGTTTCTGCTAAAAATCCCAGAACCAATGTTTCCCCTGCATTCAACCTAGCCAAAATCATAAACCCTCATCCCATATCAAGCGCTCTACCTTGCACCCAAGTAGCCACTTTTGTTTCCCAAAATGTATTCCACTGTAATTTCCGAGCAAGACCACCCACCAAAATCCAAGGACACCACATTCCCACTGCCACCCAACTCACCAGAACCCATGCAACTAGACATCTCAGAGAACCTTGGGAACCTTGAATATCTTATCCTATCAGTTGCTTCGTTGAGCTAGTCAAATGTTCCAGTAGTGTCCCCTCCAGTCACTCTTCCCTCTGTGGAGATCCAACAATCACCAATACCATAACTCACCCAAGTCCCATGCGTCCCACTCTTGGGTTCTCAGTCTCCAAGACTAGATATTCTCAATGAGGTTTTGTTGGGTCGGGACGGAACCCCAAAAGGTCCACTCACAATAAGGACAGTAACTCAACAAGAGCTGGAGTCTCAAGTACCATAGGAAAATAATTTAGAATAGAGCACAACATCATTGCAAGAGCATTTAGAACCAATACTCCAAGATCTGCAACGATGCTCAAAATTGTAACAGCTCTGCCTGGGGCGGACAAAATTTATCCCTCTACTTTCAATATCCCTGAAGAAAAAACTAGCCCAGCAATTGCAGGGACCATCCTCGGGAGAAGAATGGATTGGGACACCCTTAGAACAATCCATGGTCAGCGGGATTCTTCTTCAAATTAAAATTCCCCTAGAAGCTACAGTCACATCCAATGTGCTAGCTCAGTTGTCGACATCGCAACTAGTAGGCTTGATCTAAGCCTCTACTGATCACTTGGAGCAACAAATTCAACAAGATGAAAATACAAGTGAATTATGGATATAGGAAGGGATGTTGGAACAAACAAAAAGGATGCATGAGGAGTATTTAACACTCCATGCAAAGCAGAAAATGGAGAAAATGAAGGAAAAATTAACAAAGGTCTTACCGATTTTCAGGAAAGAAGCACCTCAGTTACTAGAGTTCATTGCAACTAAAGAGCCAAAAAAGTAGCTTGAATTAGTCCATGAAGCATGGGAGGTGTTGGCCAATCGAGTAGAGGACGTTGAAGAGAATTTGGAGGGAATGAAGTTGAAGTTTGAGGCACAACCTAGAGAGCTCCAACAATAGCTGGAAAGGGTTGTCATGGAAGGAAAAAAACCCAGAGACGTGTTTCATAAGAAGAATGTTGAGTGCAGTACCATATTCAAGGAAGTTAGTGATTGGATGGGTGTGATAACTCAGTGCAACCAAGTTATGGATGAATTATGTACAAAAATAGAAACCCTTAACAAATAAGTTGTCAAAGCATAGGATCCTCTGGAACAGCAAGAAAATTTTGATAAGATCCAACACACCGACAACACTTTGAATGCCCTATTTAAAGCTCAAGCAGTGACCAAGAAGGAATTAAGAGCCTTTCGGCTAGTAGCAAAAACTACAAACCTATAGATTCATCAGGTGGAGACATTGGAGGATGAAAAATGGAATGATATTATCACATCAAAGCCAAAGGAGTCCAGCACCAGTGCAACACAACAGTTTGTTGCAGAAGCCTCATTGCTTGTCAGGAAGTGGCAAGACAAAATTGAACATTTTCATGATTTTAGGGAGAAATCCCTAGAACTAGTGCTAGAGTTGGGCCCTTTGTTTGAAGGATCGAAGGAAGAAAAATATCGAGTCAGGGATGGAAGCAATCTAGAAGAAGAAATCAAAGTCACAAAAGGATCACAGGCCAAATCAGAGACCACAAAAGAACCAAAGACTTGACTCAGGGTCTGTTGGACCTTTTGTTTTGATGTATAAAATTTGTGCAAGCTACCACGGAGTTAGATAACCAAGCAAAGGAGGGAAAATAAGGTTGAGCGAAAGATCACACAACAGAAAGGCGTTGGAACATAAAATGATTGGAGGTGAGCGTACAATCAATTTTGGGAGGAACAGTTGAAATGGAATCAAGAAGAGAAGAGAACTCATGGGTTCTCACTCAAGAAAGAGGGGATTGTATTGTAATCGAGTGGGGTAAGGAAAGTAGAGAAGTAAGAACTGAGTTTGGATCCAGATATGAAATGTAAGGAGAACTAGTCCCGTATGACTATAGAGCTAGTAATGGGAACACTTTTTCGGTCTAGTATTGTTTTGAGATGTACTTGTTGGTCCTATCAAGTATGAATTTTTATATGTCTGATATAATTTGTGCATGTATCTTTAGTAAGGCATATGTTATAATAGAATTTTGATGAAGATCAAATTTAAAGAAGAAGAACCTTATCTATGATGATTTATGTGTCCATAGAATGATATTATGATATGTCTAGTATGCATGATGCTTTTGTATTTTCTTTATGATGTTTTTCACAACTATGTTCATTCATCTTGGGTTATGAGGTGTTAAAGGCTTTGATATGGTTAATCTATCTAGCCCAAGAATGCTAGTAATATTTATAACTCATAGATATAAATAAGGATCATTCTTACCCTTCCCTAATTCTTATGTCTCGGTCGCTCTTTGGGTGATACTTCTTCCCTTATGGGAAGATGAAAGTGCTAATGCACTAGACTACATCGTCACCCTTTTGTTGGTAACCTGAAGAGAACCATGGTCTGACAAACTTTGCTCCAATAAACACAATGATTCGATGTTTGGTGATCAGTAGTTGATGGATACAAATCACCTGCCACTCCTCCGATAGATAAGGATGGAAAGAAACTTGAAGATAATTATGCTAGAGAAAAAAATGTTATCCCAAATGGTTTGAATGAATCAGTATAAACCAAAGTTTTGCACTGTGATTCCACAAAATAAATCTAGGACAAACTAAATAATATCTACGAAGGAGACGCCAAGGTTAAGGGAGCCAAACTTCAAACCTTTAGAGATAATTTTGAACAATTGAATATGAAGGAAGATGAAAACATTGCCTCCTACTTTCTACAAGTTGATGATACAGTCAATGCCATTAAAGGTTTGGGAGAAGAGATGAAGGAACCAGTCATTGTTAAAAAAGTGTTGAGGTCTCTACCTATGAGACATGACCCAAATATTTCATCCCTAGAAGAAAGAGAATATCTAGACAGCTTGAGCATGGATGAGCTACATGGGATATTCACCACTTGTGAAATGAGAACAGAATAGGAGAACGCAGTTACAAAGGAAGCAACATTCAAAGCATCCAAGAAGACAAAAAAAAAGAGCAAGAAAAATCCAAAGTCAAAATGTAGTTGCAGTGATGATTTAGAGGAAGATGAATAAGTGGAAAACTCTGTAAGAAAGTTTCAAAAAGGAACAGGTAAATACAAAGGTAAGCTTCCATTGAAATGTTTTAATTATGTTAAAATTGGTCATTTTGCAAATAAGTGTCCTTATTCCAAGAAGTTAGATAGTGATGAAGAGGAATATCCCAAGAAAGAAAAGAAATATCAAAAGGGAAGAATGAAGACAAAAGGAAAGTCTTCAAAAATATATATACTCAAGAGAAGACAGTTCCTCATCTGATGAAGATAATGAAACCGACAATGATTCAGAAAAGGTATTATTTATGTCTAGGGAAAATCAAACAATAAACTCTGATGGTTCTGAAGAAGAAGGTGAAGTTGATCTCAAAGAATAATTAATTAGTTCCTTATAAGAACTAAGGAAAGAAAGAAATAAAAACAAGTCACTCAAGGAAGAACTAAAAGTAAAAGGAGTCTATAATCTCAACTCATAGGAAGCCAAGCATATAATTACAAAGTTGAAAGTCTAGGTAGAAGAGGATAGAAGGACTAAAGAAATACTCAGAAGTAAGCTATAAGAGAAGGAAAAGATGATTGAAAGGTTGGAATCAGAAGCAGTCACTCTAAGAAAATATATCCAGAAGAAGGACATGCAGCAAGATAGCACCAAGACATTGGATAAAATCATCAACAATCAAAGGCCATACTATGACAGGTTTGGACTAGGATACAACCAGATGTAGACTGAAAAAGGTTCAAACTCCATGACAAAAGAAACAGAACAATAGAGTTATGCAAAAGTTATCAAAGGAAGGAATCATGGTCAATAAGAATCAGAAAGGAATGAATACATAAGACCTTGTACATTCAGGAAACAAATAAACATCAGTCATTATCAACCAAGACAGGAACCCAGAAGGACTACACCTTAAAGAAGATCATTCCCTCTTAGGTATGTAAATTTATTTATGGTCATTTCTTTTATTATACTAACTTTGCACATAAGGTTGCAGATTGTAGGGCTTATGAAAGAAATGATCAAGCAAGAAATGCCTATGTGGCCCCACAAAATATTGAATGTTACAAATTCCAAAACTATGGACACATAACTTGAAATTGTAGAAGCATTATAAAGCCTCCCATGAAAGAAAATATTGATGACAGACACAAGAAGGATTGGAGAAGAAGTGAAAAAAACGAGGATCATGTAAATGAAGAATAGGTCCAAGGAATAGTACTTTCAAGATTTGAAGCAACACAAGATCATGATGAATTTACAGGCAAAGAGGGAAGTGTCAGAATTCAAGTAGAGGATGAAGAAGATGTCAAAACTTAGGATGATGACAGAATTCAGAAAGAGAAAAAAAGGAAGATGTATCCACAGACGAAGAAGAAGATGACTATGCATCAGAGCAGGTATTTATCCATCGGGCTTGGAGACTCCCAGGTAATATGAATGTTGAGCAGGGGGAGCCTAGGAAGTAGCTCTATAGATCATATATTTATCCTTCGAGCAGTGTGAAGTTTTTCGGATTGATGTTACAGAGTTATAGAAGACCAGTGGAAACATTTGACATTTTATGATCCAATGTAGTAGTGAAGAATTCATGATAGTACAGTAACATATGGGTCAGCATTGTGGACAATTTGGTAGCAGAGTCTTGGACAGTATGGAAATAGATGGATTAATAGGTTTGGACAGACATATGACAGTGAGAAGAGAATGGATTCATAGAGTGGTTCATATATTGATTCAGAGATTAGTTCATAGAATGTTGGATGATTATTTGAATGCTTAATATTGAAATATTTTTTTATATATGTCAGTTGATTTACACGAGGAAGCACCAATGGACAATAAATCCAAAAGGTAGTAGGTACATGAATACCTACATTGATCTACACAGTGACATGTAGAGAATTCATAAGAGAGAGATATCTAGAAAGGAATATCAATAGCATACAGACAGGGAGACACACCCACAAGGGGGATATTATTTTAACCAGGATTGGTTAGAAAAGATACAGTGTCAGATCGATAGGGGGAGTTAATCCTTTGTCAAATGGAGAGAGAGAGTAATCCTAGGAATGAATATAGGGGGAGCATCCCTAAGGACATTTTATACAGGGGGAGCATCCCAAAGGATAGCGCAGACAGGGGGAGCAGCCCCAAGAAGAGTTCAGTAAGGGGGAGAAGCCCCAAGGAAAGATACCATTTTCCATTGATGTCAAAGGGCGAGAGATAGAAACATTGATGAGGAGCGATGGTCACAGGGAGCATGAGCAGAAGTGTTTTCATGACTAAGTGTTGCCATCAATGTTGGTGTTGTCATCAATTCCAAAGGGGGAGATTGTTGGACAATTGGTTTAGATTGATGGACAATTGGTTTAGATAGTTGGTTGTGATTGATGTCAACCCTTGGAGAGTAATATTGTAGATTGATGTCAACCCTTAGAGATTGATTTCAACCCTTGAGTATTTATGGTAGCTGTTAGCGATATTTCTTGCTAAAGGAGTTTAAATATCAAACGAATGGGTTAAAACCCACTTGTCCAAAGTTTTGTGCGATAACGCACCCGTGGTAAACAGCAAGCAAGACCGGGCGGTCCAGATTTGTGCACCCAGATCGATGGCGCACAGCAAATTTCGGACCCTCCTTGCCTTTCGACCTTTAAGCAAGAGGGGGGGTCCGGAATCGGGGGCGCATCTCTCCGACGGTCCAGATGAGCGTGCCCGGATCAACGGCGATGAAGACCATTCCGGACCCCCCCCGCCTTTCTACCTTTAAGCCGAGGGGGGGGTCCAGAATTGTGGG
>JASDQU011028518.1:17991-31441 GCA_032191745.1 Picea mariana | reverse complement strand
ATAGGGTTGGGACAAAACTGGCTTGGCAATTTGGCAGAGTTCCTTTGCTATGATTTTTCCTCCTTTGAATAGTACCCCTACCCCTTCTTTTATAGGCTAGAAGGAGCTAGGGTTTTAGGCGAACTCTCGGCCATGCATGGCGAAGAGTTCCAGTTAACTGACAAAAAGCCTCGTGTCCCGGCGGAAACTTTCCTGATTTTTTGCTTTGTTAGGTACCCACGGGCTGTAGTGGGTTAGATCGCGGATACCCGCGTGCAGTAAAAGGTCAGCAAGCGGTCCCCCGCGCCCAGTGAGAGGTTAGGGCGCGGGTTCCTTGATTTAAGTGGTTTTTTGAGGATTTGCTCAGCATGGCTTTGGCTAGGAAGAGGCATGAGTTGGCCTGATGCCAAGTAAACCTGTATAGTGCATTTTAGGGTTATAACACACATGAAATCCATGTGGCCCTCAACTAATGAACTCCTGAAGAACATTGGAAAGGTATATCTGTCGATTCTGAGCTCGGTTTTGAGCATGGAGATCATTGTTGGAAAGCTCTAGAAGACTAGAGTGTGATAGAAACCCCAAATGAAGGATTTGACCTCTTAAGGAGAATGAAATTTGATGCCTCATCCCGAGGAAAACCACTCAGGGGTCAGGTGTGTTACAAATTGGTATCATATCCAGGTTACAACACTTGGCCTTCTTAGGCTCATGGATGAGTCACTTAAAAACCATATTTAGAGGAATTTTAAGGGTGACACCCTATATTACCACTTTCCTAAAGAGTCTAGTTAAACTTTTATTGAGGAAAAGAATGAATCTTTATATTGTGTGTGTATTTAAGAAATTTAAATTGTGTGTTCATAAACTAATAGACTATTGGCTAACAGTAAGTGTTTTTTCAGCACTCAAGCAGTCAGTAAATTGCGGGAAACTCCAAGTCTAAAGGATGGTGATGTGCCATGAAGTGGGGGATGGCTCCCACAATAGAGACGAAGAATATGATGAAAGGAGGGTGGTGGAAACCCCTCCGGATCTAGCTGAAACTATAAGAAGCCTCATGGTCGAATTACAGAGTTGCAAGGCCGACGACGAGAGATTGATAAAGGATCAAGAAAAACAAATAGAAATTAATGCATTATTGTTGCAAATCTTATTTGACATATAGAGGTAGTTGCAGCATGGACCCGCAACCAGTCATGAGGGTCGACGCCATATGAAGAGAAGTCAAATTCCACCTGAGATACGAAAATGTGGTCCCATAAGTGGCCACACTAGGAGGAGTACCTCAAGGAAGGCCCAACCTAGAGGAAGGGGACACTCATTGGGAGAGTCCTTTGGAAAGGAAGTTGGCAACTCTGAGGGATCTTCTAGTAGCAAAACTATCTCACATTCTCAAAGGAAAGGAAAGAAACGAAAGAATTCCAAAAGTCATGATCCTAAAGAGTTCAAGAAATCCAAACCACCCTCTTTCGATGGAGATATTAAGAAAGGGGAAGAGGAAGAATCTTGGTTGCTTGGTTCAAAGAAGTACTTCAGATTCCATGACTACTCTGAAAACTTGAAGTCTAGAATAGCCATATTCAACCTTAATGGAAAGGATTCCATTTGGTGGGAAGACCTTAGGAATGTGAAAGGACTCCATGGGAAGGACTTGTCATGGAAACAGTTCGAGAAATACTTTTGTCAGAGAAATACATGTATGGGAAGACTAAGGAGTTCTATGAACTCACACTGGGAAAGTTCACCATAGAGGAATATGTCAATAAATTCCTTGAGTTGTTGAGGTATGTACCCTACATAAAGGATGAAAAGGCAAAATTGCAATCATTTATTAGTGGGTTACCTCATACCTACCGGGACAAGATTGATTTTGATGAACCAAATACCTTAGAAGATACCATCCGGAAGGAAAGGTATTGTTATGAACAGTTTGGGAGTAAGACAAGACCTCACGAGGAATGGAAGAAGAAGAGTAGTTCGGGATTCAAGAAGAAGGGGTTTGAATCCTCAAGATTTAAGAACTATGGGAAGGTTTATAGGATGAGCCTTCTTACTAGAAGTGTGTATCATAAAAATTTCCCCTCCCAAAGTGGAAATAAACCTTTTGGAGCAGTCCCAGGAAGGACTGATAACCCTTGAAATGTTTGGGTTGTGGAGAAGAACATTTGTTGAGGGATTGTCACATGGAAAATAGAACAGTACCACATTCAATGATGTGGCTAGGAGCATGTCATGGATTTATGCATCCTTGGAAAATAATCAATCCGACCACCAAGCCTCAGTGGTGGAGATGGAAGGTATGATTGCCAACTGTCTAGTTTCTATTTTAATTGACCCTGGTTCTAATTTGAGTTATGAGGCCCCTCATACTATTGATAAGTGTAAACTACAACCAGTTAGACATGTTAAGCCATTATTAGTACAACTAGCCACTAGAACCAAAAGGAAAGTAGCAGAGGTCATACCAGCTTTCCAATTCATTATGGATGGATTACCCACCCAAGCGAACCTTAACATAATTCCCCTAGGGTCTTATGACCTGTTGATTGGTATGGACTAGTTAGTTGCTTATAAAAATAAGTTGGATTGTTATTATAAAACTTTAGAATGTGTAAATGAAGAAGGGAGAAAAATAACCCTCCAAGGGATTCAGAAGCCTGTCTCGGTGAGATGAATATCGACCCTTCAAATGAAAATGTATTGCAAAAAGGGATGTTCCCTATATGAAATATAGGTGCTGGAATATATTGAGGATGACAAACCGAAACTATAGGACAACCCCATACTAAGAGAGTATAGAGACATGTTTCCAAAAGAGGTATCGGGTCTACCTCTAAGAAGAGACATTGACTTCTCGATAGAACTTGCACCAAGAGGAGTGTCAGTGTCTAGGACACCATATAGGATGAGTACACCAAATCTATTTGAGCTCAAGCTATAGCTAAAGGAAATGATGGAAAAATACTATATCTAGCCCAGTGTGTCTCCATGGGGAGCACCAGCCTTGTTTGTGAAAAATAAAGATGGCATGCTCCGACTGTGCATAGATTATATACAACTGAATAAAACAACCATAAAGAACAAGTACCCCTTACCAAGAATCGATGACTTATTCGACCAATTGGGTGGTGCTTCCATTTTCTCAAAAATTACTCCCTCACCATTATACATCATTTACCATTCAATTACAGGGGCAATTGAGGTAGCAAGAAATATTTCTGGTGGGTTTTTGTAGAGTTAGGGTGCACTTTCTTGAGTGAGGAGTTAGTGGAGGGTTGTAGACTTCAGATCTAAGAGAGAGATCTCTTCACAGGTATTATTTATCCCCAAGGTGACACTTTGCATCAGTATTCAAGGGTATTGTTTATCCATTTCATTCTATCTTCCAGTGGAGTGCAATTTTTATTCAGGAGGGTGCATTCTTCTTCTTCAATCTAGTGTTTTGGAGGGTGAGATATCACCCAATATCTAGGAGGATCACCAAGGGGTTTTGAGGTTTTTGAGTGAACAAACCATAGAGATCAGATCCGTGGTAAATGATTCCAACTTTCCTGATCCAAGATTGGTCACGGAGGTGAAATATTCATCCCTGCCAGTGTCTAGGATACCCTATTGGATGAGTACACCCAAGCTAGTTGAGCTCAAGCTACAACTAAAGGAAATGATGGAAAAATGCTACATTTGGCCCAGTGTGTCTCCATGGGGAGAACCAGCCTTGTTTGTGAAAAATAAATATGGCACGCTCTGACTGTGCATAGATTATAGACAACTCAATAAGAAAACCATAAAGAACAAGTACCCGTTACCAAGAATCGATGACTTGTTCGACCAATTGGGGGGTGCTTCCATTTTCTCAAGACTTAAGGTTTGAATACCATCAAGTCTGAATCAAGGATGAAGACATCCACAAAAAAACCTTTAGGACAAAGTATGGTCACTATGAATTTGTGGTGGTGCCATTTGTATTAACCAATGCCCCTGCCACTTTTATGTGCTTGATGAATAATGTACTCAGCAAATTCCTAGATAGATTTGTATTGGTTTTCATTGATGATATCTTAATATAATCCAAGAACAAAGAGGAGCATGGAGAACATATTAGAATTGTACTTCAAGTACTAAGAGAGCATCATATCTACACTAAGTTTAGCAAGTGCAACTTTTTCCAAAAGCAAGTCCATTACTTAAGCCATGTTATTTCTAAAGAAGGAGTGGTAGTAGACTTTGACAAGATCAGATATATTATGGAATGGCCTGCCCTAAAGGATGTATCTGATATTAGATCCTTTATGGGCATAACAGGATATTATATAAGGTTCATAAAAGGGTTTTCCAATATTGGTTGTCCAATCACTGGCCTTCAGAAAAAGGGGGTTAAATTCACTTGGACATCAGAATGTGAAGAAATATTTCAAAAACTGAAATACCATCTGACCCACGCACCCATGCTGAATATTGAAGACCCTGATAATGACTTCATTGTGTGTACATATGCCTACAAGGAAGGACTCGGAGGAGTCCTTATGTAAGAAGGGCGTGTAATTTTCTATGAATCCAAGAAATTGAATGAGCATGAAATCAATTATGTGACCCATTCTCTAGAGTTGGATTCCATAATGCATGCTTGAAAAACGTGGAGGCATTACCTCCTCAGTAGGAGAATTGTTCTTATGACAGACCATTGTGGGTTGAGGCACCTGTTTGATAAACCAAAACTCAATTCCAGGAAAGCTAGGTGGATGGGTCTCCTTAGTGAGTTTGATTTTGAAATCAAACACATCAAAGGAAAGAAAAATATGATGGTTGATGACCTTAGCATAAGTATGAAAATGATTCACCTAGAAGAGGTAAGAACCTTTGAAACAGATGTTAGGGAAAGAGTCAGGAATATATAAGAAACAAATGCATTCTTCAATACCATGACCTCATACCTAAGGCAAGAGCCTACAAGGATAAAGTATGAAGGTTATCAGATGCTTGATGAAGGCCTACTAACTTACATAAACACATTGTATATCCCAAGTTGTGATGACTTGAAGAGGTTCATAATGGAAAAAATGCACAAGAGACCATACATTGGTCACCCAGGATAGTAGAAAATGATCATAGCCACTAGGAAACAATTCTATTATCTTGGATTGAAAAAGGACATAGCTGACTATCTAGATAAGTGTCTAGAATTCCAGCAAGTTAAGGCATAACAATGGCACCAAGCAGGGTTGTTACAGCCCTTACCAATTCCAGAATGGAAATGGGAAACCATCTCCATGGATTTCATCACTGGATTACCAAAATTGGCCAAGAATATTGATGCCATCATGGTCGTGGTGGAAACACTGAGAAAGTCTACTCACTTCGTTCCTATCAAGTCAACTTGCAAGGAAATAAATGTTGCCAACATCTTCAAGAAGGAGATATTCAGACTGCATGGCATGCCTAGGGAAATTGTATCTGAAGGAGACACCAAATTTACTTCAAGATTTTGGAAATCATTAATGGTTGGTTTGGAGACTAAATTGTTGTTCACCACATCCTATCACCTTCAAATTGATGGACAGATAGAAAGAGTGAAACAAATTTTAGAAGACATTCTAAGGATGCATGTAATTCATCAACCTAAGAAGTGGGAAGACTACCTTCCATTGGTAGAGTTTTCCTACAACAACGATTATCAAGAATCCTTGAAGAGGATCCATTTTGAAGCCCTCTATGGTAGATAGTGCAAGGTTCCAATCAGATGGAATAATCTAGTGGAAAAAATTACAATCGGACCCGACATGATGAAAGAAATGTAACAACAAGTGATTCAGATTAAGCAAAATCTGAAAACTGCTCAAGATAGATAGAAGAGTTACGCCAACAGAAAGAGAACTCCCAGAGAGTTCAATATAGGAGACCATGTATATCTCAAAGTTAGGCCCAGGAAGAGTTCCCTGAGAATGGGAGCTTGTGCCAAGATGGAACCCCAGTAATGTGGACCCTTTGAAATCTTGGATAGAGTGGGACATGTAGCCTATAGACTAGCACTCCCTCCCACCATGAAGGCACATAATATTTTACATTTTTCATTATTAAAGAAATATGTACATGATTCTAATCATATAATTGACTGGTCTATGTTTCAGGTGGAGCCAGAGGGAGAATTCTTTCCAGAACCTCAATTCATATTAGACAGGAAGGAAACCTCAATCAGGAACCGAACCATTGCACAAGTCAAGGTGCAGTGGAAACACTTTGTCCTAGATGAGGCCACGTGGGAAATGGAGGATGCCATGAGAAAGGCACATCCATTTTTGTTTACTTCTATATATAGAGAGCACGATGATAGATAGAACATCGAGGACGATGTTACTTTAAGGGTTAGGGTTTTTTAACACCCATGTTTCCCCCAGTTTGTAAATATAACTATATGGGCCAAGAGACTATGAAAAACTCAATAGGTGTGAAGGTATGATTTGATGGACCTTTGCATAAAAGGTCAATGAATGTAAATTTTGTTATTTACTAGAAAATGGATAAGTGTTGCATGACTATTGGAAGAGGGGTATTCTAAGAGAGACCACGAATGATATGAAAGAGATGGTGAAGAGGACCAGGAATGGTTGTGTTAACCTCCACCAGAATATACGTTGTTGGATTTAATTGCTTGGGATCAGAACAACCCTCTAACCCATAAATGAATTACAGTTAGGTTGGTAGGTGGGAAGACCTCCTCAAGAGTTAATGAGGGATGGGGCAAAGAACCCATCTGTAAGGCTTCCATACCTGACCATGAATTGAGAATTTGGGCCACATGCAATCTTGTTGATGAAGCCAAGAAAAGAAGGCATGGTGGGTAGAGGAAATTTTGTGAAGAGTGTAGAGATGAGAGCCTAAGATCTCGGGTTCAAGGAAGAATTGTGAAATGGAGTGATTTATGATCACAGGAAATAGATATTGACTCAAGAGAAGGATATTAACCTTCTTCCCTATCTATGACCGAGTCAGAAGAAGGAGAGTAACCTTCATCCCTGTCTATTTTTGTGTTGGGAGTAGGAGAGTAACCTTCATCCCTAACTTTCGTTGAGCCGGAAGAAAAAATATAGAATCTCAAATCATTGTGGTCTAGCTCGGGGTGTCTAGTGGTAAATCTGATAGGAGTGACTGAGCCTATTGTTGGGTGGAAACGATCACCCCTTTCAGCAGTCACTTCACATTATCTAGTTCTGATAAGTTTCTTCATAATCTATGTATTGAGTTGGGAATTCACAGTTGCATGCATGTATTTATATATCTATAAATGGTTTTTGTATTGAAATGGTTAAGTTATGTGTATACGTTTGTTTCCTTGAGAACTTATGCTTCTTCTTGATTTTCCTGTATGCTCCAGTTTATCCCTCAAAGGTGTTTTCCCCGTGGATTTACCTCACAGTTCCAGAGTCAGAGCAAACCTCTTGGCACTACTACCATCTCGGTAATCCTACGAGTTTACCCCGCCTTGTTTCAGAACTTAAAGTTTTGTGAGTTAGGAAGGTGCTTCCTTAAAACCAATAGCCTAAGAGACCTTAGGCTCGCACCCACGGCCTTAACCAAAACTTGGCTAAGAGTAGAGTTTATAGCCTGAGATTCATTAGGGATTCCATATGACCAGGGTCTAGGAACCTTGTGCTAAGTCTGAGAGGAGATATCTCTTGACGGCTTTGTATCTTCAGAAGCTCAAATCCTTGGGATGTCAAACTTCCTAACTATCAAAAATACCTAAATGCCGGAGTCACGAAAGGGTTGTGATTCGTTGATATGGGGATATTTTTGGGGCCCCTTCTCGACCGTTCGATCGTCTAGTGGAATTTTTCACAAATATTACTTCGACGGAGTCCCACCTCGAGAAAGCGGAGTGGAAGAGAATCCAAAACCTTCAAAGGTCGGAGCTGCAAGGTAACTAGGACAATTGATCTGGGGAAATTTTGGGTTCTTTACTAACTGTCAGATCTGGACTATGGTCAGCCCGATGTTGACCAAACAAGGGAAAAAAGAGGAGCCTGCACCACCAAACCAGCGAATAACTAAATCCTGAAGTAACGAGAGTCATAGATCTATGGATCTACATGGATGAATCTCGATCGTGAGATCTGAGGGATGTTGGAAGGTTGTCAGTTCAGGGTGATGTGGCATAGTGACATCACCCAAGAACATGTGGACCTCAATTTGAAGTGCCACGTGTTACACAGATTCATGCATATCGCATACCCTATAGACCCATTGGAATGTGACACGTGTCACCCCTGTCCCTTTACAAGTGTGAGCCCATGGCACGAGGCTGCCTAGATAGAATGGCTGGTGAAGTGAATGGAGCTATGGGAGTCCAAGACTTCGGGACTCTGGAGGATTTGGGGTATAGTATGGTAGAGAGTCCAAAGGGGCCCGAAGTGTCGAAGTGTTGGAGTAGATCATAGGAGTTGGCACAGGAAGGCATGTGGCAGTAGATTGTTAACTACGGAGAAGAGCCACTCCAGAGGAAATGAAGTGAGGTGCTTTGAAAATCCCTGAATCCTAAAGTAGAAGAGTAGATTTGAGTCGTTTATTGGTAAGGATAGGTATCTCTAGCTCCCGCACTTCGGAGCAGAAGTACTCTAGAAGAGTTGAAGAGTGGAGGTGCAAGGACTCCCGAAGGACGAAGCATCAGAGTTCATCATGATCGTTGAATAGAGTAGGGTGTGTGCCCGAAGATACGAAACTCCACAAGGATTTCACTCCAGATGTTTTCATCTGTGAATACTTGAGAACTGTTGAAGCCTAGAGTCCCAAAGTGAATCAAATCCGTCAAATTCTTTGAGGAAACGCGACGTCAGATTGTTAACTTTAGAGATTTTCCATTCTGGAGGATTCACGTGGTGGTTGTCTTGGAGTCTGTTATCTTGGCATCTATTCATAGCTCAATGTCATATGTGATTGTAGATGGAGGGAAGGGGCTAGGCCTAGAATTCAAATCTAAATATCGAACGTCAAATTCCCCGCTAGCTTGTGAGCTAGCCAAGGATCAAGCCCAGTCGTTGGATTGGTTGGTGGATGTATATCCACCATAGATTCAGGAATTTTGGAAGCGCTGTGTGATATCATAGAACTCATGATGAAGCTTAATGAGTTGGATATACATGAAATCCATGTGGCCCTCAACCAATGAACACTCGAAGAACATCGGAAAGGTATATTCGTCAGTTCTGAGCTCAGTTTTGAGCATGGAGACCGTGTTTGGAAAGATCTGAAAGATCATAGTGTGATAGAGACCCTGAATGAAGGATTTGACCTTTTAAAGAGAATGAAATTTTGATGCCCCATCCATAGAAAATCCACTCAAGAGTCGGGTGTGTTATAGTAGCCACAAGGCTGATCAATCCATCTTTGAAGAGGGGTACCATATGTAGATGACGGATCATCCTCATATTCACTCGTCAAATCATTTCTCCCTAAAGGCTGAGAGAGGATAAGAGATCCCGATAAAACCAGTTGATTTCCCAAACAAGGGGAAATGGGGTAAGGAACAACCTCATGTCTAGAGAAGAACTCCTCCCTCAAATTTAGGAAACGATGCATATTTATATGCAAATCCCCACCAAAAGTCTCCATATGAAAGTAATCTCATTTGTTAGTGTGGACCTCAGAGTGCCTCGGGCTAGCCATGACCCGGTGTCTATAAAAATATGAGCACAATGGCTAAAAATCCTCATAGAACAAATATACATCCCCCAAAGGGTACATATCAAGGGATGATTGAAGATCAACCTGAGTATGTTGCAATAATTCATCCTTGAAGGGGTTAAAAAAATTCTAACCATATCATCACTAGGTTTCCAAGAATCTCAATCATACATGCATGAAGACCAGTCCTCTGAAGATGACACGTCAACCCCCTTTGCCTAAGAGTTACCCTCAACATCATAAATGGGATCTCTATCAATAATGAATCAAACCACATCCCATATATGTCTACCAACCTGTATGAAATCATCAATGCGGTCGTCAACTATATCCAATGGTTGTTCCACAAATTCATCAACATCATAGGAGTTGATTACTTCTTCACAAGACTAGAGAACTTCATTTTCTTCAAAAGGTAAATCAGATAACAATGTCTCATTCATGACTTCTACAAGAGAAACTTCATCGAGATCCTTATGGAAATTTTATTCATTTCCAAAGTCATGGAACAAATCATCATAAAAAACTTCAAAAGTATTATAACTCATCATGTTATGTTCTTGATGTGTATGAGAAGCATAGGTATGGATGTCTTCTGACCCAACCACCAAAATGGCAACAACTTTGAGAGCACCAACCCACTGTCACCTTAGGTAGGTGTTCAAGGGAATCTTGGTGACCCTAGGGGTAATTTTGATGGAAAATTTGATGTATGAATGGATGCTCCTAAAGCTCAAGTTTATAGATGGAAAATGGAACTTGGTAATGAGTCTTGAGAGTTGTTTGAGGTTGTCAATTCTTTGAGTGACCTGCCAAGAGAAGATACATACCCGAGACACAAGGAAAACTAAGTACACAATGCAGCATATTAGGTGGAAAAGAAATTTAATATTTTTGTCCCTAATTTCATAAACAATCAGTGATATATATCAACATATAAAATATAATAAGGGCTGAAAAATAAGTTCCAAAAGTATAGTTGAATAAGCAAGAGACAAGCTAGTAAAGACTAGTTTAACTCAAGAATGAAAGAGCAAGACTTTAGCACAAAATCAAGGTTGTTACAAAAATTTTATTGTAGTGATATTATCCGTTTTATGGATGTAAAAAACTTATTATTACATCAAGAGATTTAACCACTAAAACTTTCTAAAAACTTTCCAAAAGATGTGTTGTACTTAGTAGATTATGTAGGCATATTTTAGGCAATTTTCAACGGTTAAATTAGGAGTTATTGAAAAGTTTGGTTAGGTTTTTTTGCATCCCTAATGGATTTAGGTTAAATTTGTAACAACAGAAAGAAATAATTGGATAAATGATATGCCCTAGGGGCTCAAGCAAGCATTTATAGAATATATTTGATTCCACTTGGAACAATTTCAAATTCACGAAATTTCATGTTTCCCAATGCAACAATTTTATATCTCCAATGAAAATATGAAATGATTAGTGCCTCACTATTAGGTTATGGGGTCAAAGAATAATATTAATAGGCTAATCCCTTGGTGGTTTACACCCTTGTAATTCCCCAGAATAGCTAAGTCAACTAGGAGATGCCAAGAGGGTGTAAGCCCTTTTACTTCTCTTGGTAAAACCTTGAGCAATATCATGACTTTGAATGAAACCTTGGATGTATGTGTTTGATACAAAAGGAACCTAGTGGTTTAATACCTTTTACTTCCTATGGTTTGTAGACCAAACCAAAGTGAACCTAGAGGGTATACTCCCTTGTAGTCCTCCAAGTCACCTTGTGATAAATAACCTTTCTCAAAGCAAGTAAATGGACCTTGGGGAGGGTGTATTCCCTTATACTCGTCCAAGGGTTTAAACAATAAAAATTATGGAAGAAAGAAAGAATAAAAGACAATAAATTCATATTTCCCTTACCAATTCCACAATAGATGTAAGATCAAACCCTAAGTGACCAAAACTATTCTACCAACAAGCAAGAGATAGATCCTCCAAGTGTATCACACCACTTCAATCCACAAAAATATAGTTTGTCCACTTAGAAAGGGTAAAACATAAGATAATGGGTCAACATCCCTTATATTACCCCTTGCATCAAAATAATATTAAACAATTCATCTTAAAATTTAATTTTTCACAAAAGAAACCCTAGAACAAGGTGACGTCACCCCTTTAGGGGACATTTTGGCACTTTGAAGAAGTTGTTGGGGTAGTAGATGCATGGCTAGGCCTATAAAGGAAACTTTTCACTCATCCAAGTCCTCTCTTGATGGTATTCAATCCTCCTTCCTTCAAAACGTGCCACATGTCATCGAACAACACCTTCACCACCAAACCCTAGCCCTCTAGGTGACGTCAAGCCTCCATAAGTGAAGTTTTTCCTCTCCTAGGAAAAATGTTTAGCAGGTGAGGGATAGGTCATGTCATCCATGATGTCTTCTATGCCTCCAAAGGTAATTCATTATGATATGTCATGTGGTCCCTTGGCACCCAACCTGTGGGCTTCAAGCCCCATGGAAGCTCAGGATAGGCTTGTTCCTCCAAAACTGTTCACCAACAAGGTCCTACAAAACAAAAGGATGTTAAATTTTCAAGCTTGATTTATATAGAAATAAAATTTTAACTTATTTTATCCACAATATACTGAAACAAGAATAGTGCAATAAACAAGATCACACAAGAACATAAAGATTTACGTTGGGGAAACCCAATAAGGGATAAAATCCCAACAAATATCTTCCTCTTATTGATGAATAAGCTTCTAGGTTATAAAACCCTAATCAGGGTGCTACAGTAAAAATACAAAGAGAGAGGATGGCTAGAGACTTTTACTTTTTGATTCTTATAGATCTGGAGAAAAATTGTAGATCTAAGCCTAGGTAGAGAATATATGAACTTAGATAGAGCGTATCTGAACTTAGATAGTAGATCTAAAAATAGAGCAAATCTGAACTTAGATATTGTAGATATGAACTTGAATATTGTAGATCTAAACTTGAATATTGTAGATCTGAACTCAAATACTATATGTTTGAACTTGAATACTGTAGATATGAATTTGAATATTATAGGTCTGAATTTGAATATTGTAGATTTGAATTTTAATATTGTAGATCTAAGCTTGAATATTGTAGATCTAAATTTGAATACTGTAGATATGAATTGGCTAGAGCAAATGGCGTTCATTTTCCTTTTATGGTTTCTCCAACATTTCTATAATCCTTCTTGAAGCATTCAATACTTATCTTTTTATTTGATTAAGTCAACTTATAGAAACCCTCAAGGGGTCATGACTTAAGTTATCATGTTCCTAGGAAAAATGTTCAACCACCCTTACTTTAGTGACTTAATCAAAATTTATAATAATTCAACATTAGAACTTAGGATTTTAGCCTTTTAATTTTCTATTAACCTTTAAACATTAGTCTCTAGGACAAATTACAACATTAGCAAGCACGTCTTGTCCTTCTCTCATCTTGCATGGTCCTCACCTACTCATAACTTCTTATACACCATAAAGGAAGATCTTTATACATCATCCGGTCATTTGACTCTCTTACTTGGTCACATGATAAAGTGACTCTTAACTAAGAGTGTCCAACTCCTATAAGATCACAGCAAGGACTAGGAGGTCATCCCATATACCAGTCTAGCTCATAGGATTTGTACATTTGTCCTGACTCTTGCTAAACTCTAACTTGAATTTTTCCCTAGGCTAACAAGGTTTGTGTTAAGAACCAAACATCAATATAGCATAGAAAAACCTCGGGAAAAGTACTCAACGCCTTGAAAAAGAGATAATTTCAGATAATAAGCCTCTTTG
>JASDQU011028518.1:0-15868 GCA_032191745.1 Picea mariana | reverse complement strand
CCAACTTGGCTTCTATTGAATCCATCTTAGCTTGTAGTTCATTTATGTCCCTACTCATTTCTTCACCTTCATCAAGAGTCCAAGTAGGATTTTCTGGAGGCTTATTTGGTGTAGAATTTCCCTTTTTGGGTGGCATGTTGGCCAAGTATCACTTTTGAACCTTGATTTTGAGCTGGTTCTGCTAGAAAATATTTCTTCTGTTGTATCTCCCAATTTTTGGCCCTTCTGGGTATGAAACTTTCTCTTATGTATTTCTCTGATATTTCTTCTCTTTTATGCCACAGGTATGATCAAAATTGGATGTGCCAAGTGGAATTTACGGTAACTTCCCCACAACTTGCCGATTTTTGTCCTTTCCAGGAGATCTTACTTGTATAGTGTGCCCTGCACAAAATAATTGATATAAAATTCTGAAACTCGCACCCAAAATACTAAAGACTGTCCACGATCCAATGCAACCAATCCCATGCAATTTGGATACTCTAGGAAGAAGTTATGATTATTTTACCTAGAACACCTTCTTGAGACTAGCCAATAGGACTAGTCAGATACCCTATCTTACACAGAGTGTATCTACAAATTTAAGATGATCCAGAAGCTGAAATTTTTACCACATATAAATTACTAATTTATGTAAATGTCCTCTAGAGTTCAGGGTCTGAAACATTACAGAAAATTTTTTATAGCAAAAATTCCGCAAAGACTCATTTCAGGATGATTCCAGAACCCTATCTTGTACAGGCTGTATCTCCCAAATTATAAGGCCTCGGGAGCTTAATTTTGAATCCAACGTACCTTGATCTGTCTGCTAAATATCCTCCAAGAAGTTCCTTCTGAAATGTTGTAGAAAAAAATTTATAGCGAAAATCCCACGGTGTCTCAAATGTAGCAGCAAAACCCCAAGACCTTGAGCTCTGATACCATATGTTAAGAACCAAACATCAATATAGCATAGAAAAACCTCGGGAAAACTACTCAACGCCTTGAAAAAGAGATAATTTCAGATAATAAGACTCTTCGAGGGGGCAACCTCCTTTTACCCCACTTAAATGTGCAAGTACAAGATGATTCAAAATGAAAATGTCTCCTTGGTATATATAGGAGACTAGGAGGTATAATTACAATTAATGGCTTAAAGCTGACATAAATAAAATAACATTACTAATATAATATGCCCCCATTAAGGGGTAATAAATAACATTACTAATCTAATATGCCCCAATTAAGGGGTAATGAGCCAATATTAGGGATTAACAGTTTGTTGCAGCATCTCCTACGTCCTGACTCTTGTCCTGGATCACAAGGTTTTTACATTTACCATGACTCTTCCAATGACTCACGGGACTGGTTGATTCTCCAAATATCCTTGGCTAGCCTCAGGGTGGCCACTTAAGGCCTCTTATTGGATAATTTCTCCTGATGTTTCTATTTTTAACACTCCCTCTGAGTGAGGGAGGATTTCTCTTCAAATCCAAGAATGTCTCTCAGGTGGACAAACTATTTTAATGGAAATGTCTTGGTCAGAATATCTTCTACCTGCTCAGTTATTGTTATGCACTGTAGCTTGAATATCTTTCCTTAGACCATGTCTCTAATATAATGGTATCTCATGTCACTATGATTTGACCTATCATGAAATACCAGATTCTCTATAAGATTCATGGAACTTTGATTATCACAGTGTATAACTATAGTCTCTAGCCTATCACCAAACAACCCAGAAATCAATTTTTGGGGCCATATTGCTTCCTTTCTAGCATCACTAGTTGCAATATACTCAACCTTAGTTGTACTCTGAGCAATGGATCCTTATTTTTGTCTTAACTATGAAATCATATCTGATCCTAGACTGAAGTAGTATCCTAAAGTGTTTTTCCTATCCATTGGGCTTCCATCCCAGTCAAAATATGCATAACCATGTGTTATAGAACTAATCGGTAGGTGCGGACACTAATAGATCTCCCTAGATCCACCTAGATCTAGAACAAAACAGGACAGGACATGACTCTTTCCCTAAGTTATGACCATTGAAATAGCTAGTAAGGAGGAACAAGTGACATACCTTTGTATCACTTCCTAGGGTCTCTGTTTCTCCCGCTTCGCTCCAGTGCTCTCATGAGGTCAAGACCAAGACAACACAAACCAACCAAAGTGAAGATAGCAAGATGTATTCAATCGTCAACTTATGCGTATGATCAAGGAATTACACAATAAAGTAAGAATGACTTTATGGGAAAAGAACATGTTGTTGTATCATATTAATCGAAAGTAGAAGATACAACTTGATCGCCTTGATGTCGCAAGCTTCCTTTCGGTGAATCTTGGTTCCAACACACACACTTGCTCGATCCTTGTATGAAGAAGATCCAATTCCTCTTGATAGACTTGCTAGAGTCTCCAAGCTCCTGTTCAAGCTGGGTTCTTCACACAATTCCTTCACCAATTCTCCAATTAATCTTTCTTAACCTTTTCCATGAGAATCCTATCAATATATAGGAGAGGATGAGATGGTTACATGGATGAGAATGATCCCACCAAATCAGGGAAACCAATAAAATGATAACCATTTGAATGCCAACCCATTCTCTAGAAGATTCCTTTCTATAACCCTCGATACTTCTTCCTTTTTCCAAGCTTGAGAACAAGTTCGAACCCTAGGTATAGAGCACAATGCAAGAAGTTCGCACCCTAGCTAAAGGTGGCCTACGAGAATGGGTCATTCTCGCACCCTAGGCTATAATCAGCCTGCGAACTCTCTTTAAAAATATGTTTTCTGGAAGGAGATGAATGCCACTTTTCTCAGGAGAAAGTTCTTGTTGGGAGCCTGAGTACACCATCATCAATACACCATCAAGATGGCCAAAATCATGGGTAAAACCAGGCGAAAATATACCATCACTAGATGTATACCTTAGACCACAAGTAATGGTCCCCTGGAGATATCTCAAAATGTGTTTACCTTCCACCCAGTGTCATTGTCTCAGTTCAGCCATAAATTGACTCAATGTGCTAACTACATAGAAAATTTCAGGCCTGGTGTGAATCACATACATTAGCGACCCAATAAGCTATATATACATGGTGGGATCTACCAAGTTTGATCCTATGTTTGAATCATGCAACTTCCTTAATTTTGTGATCATGGGAGTTTTCATAGGCTTACATTCCATCATTCCAAATATTTTCAATACATCTATTGTATACGTTCCTTGTGCCAAGAAGATTCCATCCTGTCTTTTCCAAACTTACAAACCAACGAAGTAATGCATTAACCCAAAATATTTCATTTCAAATTCTAAGGTGATATCCCTCTTACACCAAGATATCTAACCTTAATAACGAATAAGGAAAAGGTCATCCACATAAAGAACTATAATAATAGGATGGTTCCTGTCAACTTTAGAGTACAAGTTAGCGTTAGCATCACTTTTAGTTTTATGAAAACCCATGCCTTTCAGGAAACCATCAATTCTTTCATACCATACTCTAGGAGCTTGTTTAAGACCATATAAATGTTTTCTTAACTTACATACATGAGATTCCTTTCTATTCAATACAAACCATTCAGTTTTTTCCACAAAGACTTCTCATTCTGCTTTGCCATTTACAAAAGTTGTTTTCACGTCCATTTGATGTAGTTTCCAACCAAGTACAGAATCTACAGAAATGATTGTTCAGATGGAAGTATATCTGGCCACTAGAGAAAATGTTTCATCGTATTCTATACCTTCCTTTTGTGAGAAACCTCTAGCAAAAAACTTGGCGTTGTACTTTTCAACACTTCCATCAGTTGCATGCTTTATCTTGTATATCCATTTGGAGGAAATAATTGATTTGTCTTTCGGTCTATGTACTGTTTCCCAAACGTTTTTCTTCATAATAGACATGTATTCTTCTAGCATAGCGCCCTTCTAGACCTATAACTTTTTAGATTTTTAAAAAAATATAGGTTTAGAATCAATAATGTTAATTACCAAAAAAACATAACCACCAAACCTGTGAGGCCTCTTACTTTCTCTGAAGGTTCCTTTAGGGGTTGCAATCTTCTTGGCCTCTTGCATGGTTTCTTTGAACCAAGTTGGTTTTATTTTGATAGGAGTATCCTCAAGATATATTTCCAATGTCTCATTCGGTTCCAAAGGTTTTTCTATTGGACTTTCATGAGATTCCTCCCTCTCACTATCTAAATCTGAACTCTCAGATGAAGTGGAAGTTGGCTTCTCAAATTTTGTCTCTATTTGAAGTTCTCTAGACTTTATGAAGGTTACTTCTTCATGGAAGGTGACATCTCGGCTTACTTCTATCTTTCTTTGACCTGGGATGTAAATCCTATAGGCTTTTGATATTTCATTGTACCCTACAAAGACCCCTTTCTTTTTTGAGGGTTCCATTTTGGTTCTTGTTTCTTTAGGTACATGAATGTAGACATCACAAACAAATATCCTAAGATGTCCAACTTCTAGTTTTGACCCTGTGGACATCTTCCGGGGTTTTATCTTTTAGAATTGTGTGAGGACACTTGTTCTATACATACACTTCACTAGTTGTTTCTTTTACCTAAAGGTAGTTGGGTAGGTCTTGGTCAAACATCATGGCTTTGGATGCCTCACAAATAGTCATATTGTTTCTCTAAGAAACACCATTTTGTTGAGGATTGTAGGGCATTGTTAGCTATATTTTCATCCTATCTTCTTTACAAAATTATTCAAATCAATGTGACTCAAACTCCCCCCCATTGTCTATTCTTTGGACCCTAATCTATTTTTCTTCCTTGTTTTCCATGAGAGCCTTAAATTCCTTAAATTTATCAAAGGTTTCATTTTTGTCTTTGAGGAAGTAAATCCAAAATTTTCTAGAGAAGTCATCAATAAAAATTACATAGTATAAAAAACCACTTAGAGAAGGATATGACATGGGTCCACAAGTATCAGAATGTACAAGGTCTAAAATCCCTTTAGCTCTATTATCGCTACTAGAAAATGACTTCTTTGTATTATGTCCAAGTAAACAACCTTTGGAAACTTAGTTTTTATCATAAGGAATGGGAGGCATGCCACTTACCATTGTATACAGATATGGAAGCACTTTTTAGTACAGGTCGCCAAGCCTCTTATACCAAATTTCATTGGAGATGGTTGTATCATGTGCAATAGATTGAATAGAGTGACCTGGGACTTTTTAAAGTCTTTCTTTTCAGACCTCAATTGACCATCCTTAGGCCAAATTAGTGCCTTTATCTCCATGAAGGTTACCCTGTAACCTTTATCTTCAAGTGTTTCCCACTGATAGAAGATTCTTATTTAGCTATGGAACATATAATATCTCATCAATATGAAAGATGGATCCAAATTCCAATTGAAAGGAAGTAGATTTGATTCCTTTGATATCATAGCTTCTTTCATATCCAAGCTACACCTTCTCTGAAAAGGACCTCTTCCTTAAATCTGAGAGAATATCCTTATACCCTGTCATATGTCTAGATGTGCCACTGTCAACCAACCATGTGTCTCGACCAGTGGTCAAAGAACCTGATAAAGTAGATACCAAATAGTATTCCCTTCTCTTCTCTTTTTCACTAGGATACCCCTTATTCATTTTCTTGGATTCTTCATCCTCAGCGGTGGAAGCATGATGCTTCCATTTCTTATACTTCCCTTTTCTCTTGGACCTGCAGTCTTTAGAAAAGTGGCCCATCTTGTTGCCATTGTAAAATTTCACTTTTGATATGTCTAAGCCTTTACCTCTGAAATCCCATTTGGTGTTATCCCTTTGGAATTTCTTCTGAAAACCCTTGTGAAAGGAAGGTCTCCTTCTTCCCTTGAACTTAGCAGCTAGGGTTGAATGTTCCTCTCTGGGTGGATCACTTCTGGTGGCCATTTGACTTTAATCTTGGAGACAATCATGCCACAAGTGCTCAAAGGTAGGCTAGATCTCTCTGTTGCTTACACTTAAGAGGAAAGTTTCCCAAGATGGTGGAAGTCCATCAAATATGTCCTGGATAAGGTCATCATCATCCACCGAAACTCCTATAAATAGTAATTGATCACAGATAAAGGATATATTAGAACAAAAGGATGCAAATGATTCTCCTTTTTCCATATTCGAATACTTGAGCTTGTGTTTTAGGGTTCTCTTATGGATGGGGGCCTTCTTCTCATAAAGGTTGACCAAAGTGTCAATGCACTCCTTTTTTTTCATGAGAGGAGTCATCACAAGCATGATATTGTCCTTCACTGAATCAAATATTATCCTTTTAGACTTTTCTTGGTTCCTCCTGAATGTTTTCCTTCCTGCGTTAGAAGTAGGTTCCTCTACTTCAGAGGTTATGAACTAATCTATCTCATGCTCCTGAAGAATGTTCATAACCTTGAGCCTCCAAACATTCAAGTTTGAATCTCCCTCTAATCTGTCTTCAACTCGAACTGAGATAGAAGAGATCAACCCTGATTTTCTTCTTTGTGCTAATCTGAATCAAGATTCTTCCTGGATTTGTGTGGGCTCAAGCACTACAAAACTGAGCTCTTCACACCCAATGATTTGATACCATGTTAAATTTTAAAGCTTGATTTATATAGAAATACACTTTTAACTTCTTTTAAACACTTCAAATATTTTAGCCACAATATACTGAAACAAGAATAGTGCAATAAACAAGATCACACAAGAACATAGAGATTTACCCTAGGGAAACCAAATAAGGGAGAAAACCCTAGAAAATGTCTTCCTCTTATTGATGAATAAGCTTGCAGGTTATAAAACCCTAATCAGGCTACAGTACAAATACAAAGAGAGAGAGGACGGCTAGAGACTTTTACTTGATGTTGCTTATAAATCTGGAGAAAATTTGTAGATATGAGCCTAGGTAGAGCATATCTGAACTTAGATAGAGAAGATCTGAGCTCAGATAGAGTAGATCTAAAAATAGAGCAGATCTGAACTTAGATATTATAGATATGAACTTGAATAATGTAGATCTGAACTTTAATACTATAGATCTAAACTTTAATACTGTAGATCTGAGCTTGAATACTTGAATAATGTAGATCTGAACTTGAATACTGTAGATATGAACTTTAATATTGTAGATATGAGCTCGAATACTGTAGATCTGAGTTTGAATACTATAGATCTGAGATTGAATATTCTAGATATGAATTTGAATACTATAGATCTGAATTGTGTAAATGGAATGGCCTTCATGTTCCTTTTATGGTTTCTCCAAGCTTTCTAGAATCCTTCTAGAAGCATTCAAGACTTATCTTTTTATTTGATTAAGTCAAACTTCTAGAAACCCTCAAGGGGTCATGACTTAAGTTATCATGTTCCTAGGAAAAAATTTCAATCCCCCTTAATTTAGTGACTTAATCACACTTTATAATAATTCAACATTATAACTTATGATTTTATCCTTTTAATTATCTATTAAACTTTAAACCTTAGTCTCTAGGAATAATTACAACATTAGCAAGCACATCTTGTCCTTCTCTCATCCTGCATGGTCCTCGCATGCTCATAACTGCTTATTACATCAATAGAGGAAGATCTGTATACACCATGTGGTCATTTGACTCTCCTACTTGGTCACATGCTAAAGTGACTCTTGACTAAGAGTGGCTAACTCCTAGAAGATCATAGCAAGTACCAAGAGGTCATACCACATACCAGTCTAGCTCACAGGACTTGTATGTTTGTCTTGACTCTTGCTAAAATCTACCTTGACTTTTTCACTAGGCTCACAAGGTTTGTTGTAGCATCTCCTTCATCCTAACTCTTGTCCCGGCTCACAAGGTTTGTACATTCACCTTGACTCTTTCCATGATTCACAGGACTAGTTGATTCTCCAAACCTCCCTGGCTAGCCTCAGGGTGGCCACTTAAGGCCTTTTATTGGAGAATGTCTCATGATGATGCTATTTTCAACAAAGGGTACGCCCTCCAAATATCTCAATTCAAAGATATCATGACAATTGTAAACCATGTCTAATAATAAAGGAACCTAGACATGTGCATCAAAACAACCTCGTCAAATTAAACAAATGCTTAAAACCATATACAATTGACCAAGTCTAAGTATGGGAGGGGTGTCATAGGAGTCCTATTGGGTAGACCAAATCCCTCAAGTGGGGGATGCTCCCAAGGATGGCCTTTCAAGGTTATGTAGTGGATGATGAGGTGGAAGGGTTTTAGACTTCATAGGTCATTGAGTTTCATGACATATAAGGGTTCGTATTATCTCATTCATAGGTGCCTTTGTAGATGGTGTTTGGCACCTTCGTTTTCATTGCATTTTTTTCAAGCCCATCTTCTTGTCATTGTTTTTTTCTTTCATATTTTAAGGAACGATTTGAGTTCCACTGTCCTGGTGTGGTGTCCAGATAATAATAGTGTCACTCACAAATACCTCATGGAAATGGGAAGGTTGGCTTGTGATGAGACCCCCTTTCTCTTAGTTTTGTAATTGAGAGACACTAACCTGCCTTGGTGACCAGATGATGGTAATTTCATACCTCTAAATACCCATGATCATTATAGGTTAGCTCGTGATGAGACCTCCTATCCTCCAACTAACCCCTTAAGCATTCATTATCATTTATTTTTGTAGGTCCCCCTTTTCTTACATAGAAACATTTCATTTCTTTCTCAGGGGATCCCTGTGTGAACCATTTAGAAGTTTTATATATAGTATTTTATCTTTTTATCCAATAGAAATCCCTCTAGGCCTTTATCCCCTTCTTCCCATGAAACTAAGTTGCTAGAAATGCACCCCCCCCTGTTTCCCCCCTGAAACGAGGCAAAACGTCGGTACAGGTATGGTACGGATGGGAAATGTCATCGGTCATACCATACAGTCGGGAAACGTCATCGGTCGTACCATACGGCTTGGAAACATTGTCGGTCATACCATATGACGTTTCCCGATTTAGAAACATTGTACGGTACGACCGACGGTGTTTCCTGACTGTACCAACCCGTATGGTCGTGTTTTGGGCGTCTTTGAGGAAAATTAAGGAAAACAAAGGGGGTCGTGGGGCCCCCAAACAGTCAATTAAATTTACTTATGGCATTTTCTATATTCTCCAATGAGAAGGAGATTGATTTTCTGCCTCTTTTTTTAATTTAAAAAATAAAAATAAAAAAAATAGATGCAAATAGAAACCCTAAATCTCCTTCCTTTTCTATAAGAAACCACTTGCTTCACTCTGTAGATTTTAACCTTGTACAATATTTACTAAAAACAGATTTTCAGTAAAATAAAAGAAAAGATATAATGGAAAATACAAAAATTACACAGATATTTTTCCCCTGGAAACCCAAACCAAGAAAACCATCATATTCTATATTCATTCATTGTGATACATTGTTTACAATACAATATACATATAGGAGCCAGTGGAATCCAAAAACCTAACCCAATGACCTAGATTAGTCATCAACCCTAATTCCTTAACCGGAAATAGAAAACCATCAACAAAGAAACCATTTGCCAAAAAACCACCTAAATATGTGACACGTTTCCCGAGGCAAAAACAATTTTCTCAGGGGCGCTACCCCCGAACCCCCATGCGGGGGGAGTTCACCCCCCTATGCACCCGGTGAAACACATAGACACTACTACTCATTAAAATAATATAACACATACCCAACATTCTCCCACTTGTTGTTTTCTTTGCATACATGGGGTTACAGGGTTACATAGTCAACAATCCAAGGAAACAATGCCCATGGATCCTCTACACCAAGAGAACTTCTCAGTGCTCACAGATTTTTTTAATGACTCTACAACATTCTTCAAAGTGTCCACCTTCATCAGCGATACTTTATTTTCTTCAATCATGTCTCTCACAAAGTGATATTGAATATCAATATGCTTTGTCTTTGAATGATAAGTCGGGTTCTTCGCCAGAAAAATTGCACTATGACTATCATACTTTATCCTTACAGCTTGTTGTACCAACCCAATACCTAAACACAATATTTTTAACCATACTACTTCCTTACTTGCATGAGTGGTTGCCATGTATTCAGTTTCTATAGTTGAAAGTGCCACTACAGCCTGTATTTTTCTCATCCAGCTTATTGCTCCTCCAAACAGGTTAAACACATACCCACTTGTAGATATCCTACGATCCAGATATCTAGCCCAGTTTTCATCCACAAATCCATGTATATCCACCACTTTTTCCAATCCTGGTCTTCCTTCATAGCACAATCCATATCTAGCAGTGCCACGCAAATACCTGAAAACCCTTTTTACTGTTGTCCAATAATCCTTCCCTGGTTTTGACATATACCTGCTCAAAACTCCCATTGCATGTGCAATGTCTGATCTAGTACAGACTATTTCATACATCAAACTTCCAACTGCACTCCCATATGGAACATGAGACATGTCCTCCTCTTCATGTGTCTTAGGACACTGATCCGCGAAAAACTTTACACCAACAGGAACACGAACCTTGATCGGTTTACATTCCTTCATATTAAACCTCTGCAATATTGTCTCGACATATTTTCTCTGATTTAACCAGAGTTTCCTCATTTTTCAATCTCTTTTAATTTCCATGCCCAAAATGAAATTTGAAGCACCAAGATCCTTTATGTCAAATTTAGCGGACAACTGAGTTTTCACATCCTGGATAATCTCCTTGTTGTTTCCTATCAGCAACATGTCATCCACATACAAGACCAGATAAATCAAATGATCACCAATTAATTTAAAATACACACAGTGATCCTCTTCGCTTCTTGTGAAGCCAAGTCCCAGCATATAAGTATTAAATTTTTGATACCACATCCTTGGTGATTGTTTTAAACCATACAGGGACTTTTTCAGCTTGCATACTAGCTCCTTCTTTCCCTTCACAACATAACCTTCTGGTTGCTTCATATATATTTCTTCTTCCAAATCCCCATGTAGGAATGTTGTCTTCACATCTATCTATTCTACTTCAAAATCAAATGCAGTAGCAACAGATACCATAAATCTTATAGAGGTTAACTTGGCAACAGGAGAAAAAATATCACCAAAATCAATTCCCTCAACCTGGGAATAACCCTTTGCTACTAATCGAGCTTTGTATTTCTCCACTTTTCCTTCTGCATTCAGATTATTTTTAAATACTCATTTACTTCCAATGGGATTTCTTCCAGTCGGCAACTCCACTAGATCCCAAGACTCATTCTTATCCAAAGATGCCATTTATCCGTCCATGGCCCTTTTCCATTTCCAGAGATTTCCATCCTCTGAATCCACTGCCTCCCTAATAGTTCTAGGATCATCATCAGTAATAGACAAAGCAAAATTTGAACGGAAATAATATGGAGTATACCTTTCTGGTAGCCTTCTTTCTCAAATCGATCTCCTCAATACTGAAGTATGAGGATCTTCTTCTTATTATTCCTATTCTTCTGTAGAGTCTGACTCATCATCCTTTAAATCAAACTCTATTTTCTCTGGTTCTTCCTTACTCGGTATGACTTCATGTTTAACAACATCCTTCATTTCTCTAAATACCACATCTCGGCTATACACTACCTTCTTAGTTTCTGGGTTCCAAAGATTATAACCTTTGAGACCATATTTATATCCAATAAAGCACTTTTAAGCCTTCTTATCTAGCTCACTCTTGTTTTCCTTGGAACATGAACATATGCATCACATCCAAATACCTTGAGATGTGTGAGAGAAGGTTCCTTACCATTCCATACCTCTTGTGGAGTCTTGTCATCCAACGCTGATGAGGGTGATATGTTGACCAGGTAACATGTAGTACCCATTTCCTCTACCCAGAATTCTTTCCCTAACCTGGCACCACTGAGCATGCACCTTGATTTTTCCATCAGTGTCACGTTCATCCTTTGTGCAACTCCATTATGTTGATGTGTGTATGGAGTAGTCTTCTTCCTTTCTATAACGCACTTATTATAGAATTCTTCAAATTCATTCCCATAGAACTCTCCACCATTATCCGTCCTCAACACCTTAATTCTTTTCTCTATTTGATTCTCAAGAAGATCCTTAAACTCTTTAAACCTGTCAAAGACTTCATATTTATTCCTAAGTAAATATATCCAAGTATTCCTCGAGAAGTCATCTATAAATGAGACATAGTACACATATTTTCCCAATGATGGAACCGACATAGGTCCAAAAACATCACTGTGAACTAGTTGTAAAATCCCTTTTGCCCTCATTGCACCAGAGAGGAATCTTACTCAATTTTGCTTCCCATATAGAAAATGTTCACATAAATCAAAATCCAGAGATCAGTTAGGCATACCTTCAACCATACCTTTACCTTGTAGTAGTCGAAAACCCTTCTCTCCAATATGCCCCAGTATTTGATGCCACAACATAACCTTTTCTCCAGAGACTATAGGAGCTCTTTCTTCTTCAACTCCAATATCAGGAACAATGGAACTATTACACCCATCACTAATAGTTCTTCCTTTCAGCTTATACAAAATCCAAACCAAACTCCCTTTAGCAACACCATTTCTCCTCAAACCATCCTGCAGGTTTCCTTTTCAAATATTGTTTTTAACCCTGCATTGTCCATTTTGCTTACAAAAATCAAATTTCTAGCCAAACCTAGGATGTGCATAACACCAGGTAGTGTTCTAATCCTTCCATCTATGAGCCTCAACTTTAATTTTCCTCGTCCTATGATTCTGGTTGCCGAATCATCACCTAAGAAAACATTACCTCCATCATACCTTTCATATTCGCAGAACCACTCCTTGTGGGGAGTCATATGAAAGGATTCACTAGAGTCAACCAACCATGCCTCATGATCTGCATGTGTGCTTGAAGAAGCCAAGTACACATCCCCTCCTTCTTCCTTGGAGGTATTTTCTTCTATAGAAGGAGATTCTTCAGATCCCTTCTTTTTCACAACTTTGGATCTACACTGCTTCTTGTAGTTCTCTTCTTTTCCACATCTCCAACATACATTTACAAAATTTCCAGGAGATTTAGATCTACCCTTAGACTTAGACCTCCCACTTGAGAACTTAGATCTATTTCTTTCCTGGGAACGTCCTCTTGAAAATAATGTGTATGTGCTCTTTCCTTCCATATTATTTTATCTCATCTCCTCCGACAACAAAGATGAGACCACTTAATTAAACTTCAAGGAAGTCGTATTACTACCAATGGCCACAACCAAACTATCCCACAAGCCTGGTAAAGAACACAGTAAATTGATACATTTATCTTCATCTGAAATTTTAATCTCAACAGATACTAACTAACTTACCACAGTATTGAAGGATTTCAAATGCTCTGCCACTGAGTCTCCATCTCTCATCCTCGGGTTATACAACTTATTTCTCATGAATAGTTTATTCACTAGGGATTTAGACTGATACAACTTCCCCAACTTATCCCATAAATCCTTGGTTGTAGCTTCCTATGACACATTCAGTAATACTGAATCTAAGAGACACAGTCGGATTGTGTTCTTTGCATTCCAATCCAAATTTTTCCAGTCATCTGTTGAAGTTCTTGTAGGTGCAGTACCTGGATCTACCGCGATCCACTGATCTTTGTCCACCAATAGATCTTCCATCTTGAGATTCCATGGCTCAAAACTTTGCCCATTAAACTTCTCGATCTCCATCTTCGAATTGCTTGCCATTTCTTTTCACCTGAAAAATCAATACCATATATCTCCCACTATAATAGGGCATATCACAGTCCTGAGCCAAACCCTTGACCACAAAGGCGTCCCCCTGAAGCCAACAAAGCTCTGATACAAAATGTAGATTTTAACCTTGTACAATATTTGTTGCAAACAGATTTTCAGTAAAAGAATAGAAAAGATATAATGGCAAATACAAACATTACATAGAGATTTTTCCCCTGGAAACCCAAACCAGGAAAACCAACATATTCTATATTCATTCACTGTGATACATTGTTTACAATACAATATACATATAGGATCTAGCGGCATCCAAAACCCTAACCCAATGACCTGGATTAGTCAACAACCCTAATTCCTTAACCAGAAATAGAAAACCATCAGCAAAGAAACCATGTGCCAAAAAACCACCTAAATATGTGACATGTTTCCTGAGGAAGAATTTTTTTTTGCGGGGGGAATTCACCCCCTTGCACACCCGGTGCAATGCACAAACACTACTACTCGTGCAAAGAATATAACACATACCCAACACACTCATTCCTCACACTTCCATTAACAATAGGAGATTCCTATAGTAGCAAAAAGAAGATTGTGCGTGGTTTTCGTGAGAAATTTTCTTTTCTATTTGGTGAGAATATTTATTTTGTTTGCTTAACAAGTTAGCATATTTTTTTTTTCTCTTGGTTTGCAATATGAAAATTTATGTTTTGTTTGGTGAACAGATTTTCTTTTTTTTTTTCACAGCATTCATGGCTTCTCAAAGTGTTGTTTCATCTACCCCTAGAGCTGCTAAAGTAAGAAGGAAACTAGAATACTATCCTCTTTGGAGTCATGTTACCAAGGTCAAGACTATGGGTGTTGGTATAGGTTCATGGGAATGGAAGTGCAATTTATGCAAGAAGGATTTTTTTCTCACATTTTGCATGAACATGCATCTTGTTCTATTTTTGATGATGAGGATGAGGATCATTATGATATGTATTAGGATATGTAATTGTAGTTGCCTTTAGCTCATGTTATTTTTTCATTTTCAGCACATACAAACTCATTTATAAAAGTTGATTTGGATGTAAAGCCTCATCTATAAAGGCTAATTTTGGTTTTTTCTACTTGCATCATGTAATGAATGATATTCATCATCTATGGGAGTTAATATGGACATGGTTTTTCTTATAAAATGTCATTTATGTGTATCATTATGTTTTTCTTGCAATATAATGCCTTATTTTTTTAAAAACTATATATATATATATATATATCTTAATTTTTTTTATATATAGCACTTCCCTTGACATTTCCATTTTTTGAGGGCATGTTTCGTATCATCCCGGTTTTGGAAACTCAAAAATGCTTCCTCGTTTCGTGCAACTTAGCCATGAAATGAGGTACATGCCCTTCTTGGGTCAATAAGTCAAAGGACCTAGAAGAGAATAATATGATGGGAGTGTAATGAGAGGAAAGTGGTAAGTATGGTCAGGAATGGTACAATAACCCCTCAAGGGACCCCCAATCTCAAAAATTTCCCAAAGGTTGGCCACTTACTAGGAATCTTATGAAACTCAACAAGGTGAAACAGGGTCAAAGGAATAATGTCCAAGCAGGTGCTCTATAATCAAAAGTAGCTTAAATACAACATGTTCAAATACCTTAAATATTAGGGTCATTACCTGCCACAATACCTGACTTGTATGGCATAGAGCAAGACCCATTTGCCTTCCATAAGACATTTTGTGTGGTGGATGCGCTAACAATGTATCATATGTGGTGGCGTCACAAGATTTTGTATGTGCAAGTGGAGGGCCTCGAGACATGATCTCCTTACTTATCCCACAAAATGGGGATAACAGGGAGAAAATATCTCTCAAGTATGTTAGGGAGGATATATCTCTCAAGATCCATCAAATTAGGATATTGGTTTGAGAGAATCTCTCAACCATCCATGAGACTCTCAAATTCTCCTTGAGATTAGGAAATTAGATGTGAGGTGGATTCTCACACTAAATTAATTTCCTTTTTTCAATAAAAATGAATAATAAATGTGCACATAGTATTTTGACCTTCATATGATAAATTTCTCCCCTAACATGTCTAGGGATAATGACAAACACTCCCTCACTTAAGTGTTAAAAATAGGTGTGTAACATATGCCCCATAAAGTGTGAGGTCATACGAGAAGATGATGCCCAAAACACTTTACAAAAATATGTGCAAGGGTGTTGG
>JASDQU011028517.1:2581-15229 GCA_032191745.1 Picea mariana | reverse complement strand
GGAAATTATTGAGAATGATATATTTGATGAAGAAGAATCATTTGTATTTCAGAGTGTTGTTTTTTATAGAAAATCTAAAAAATGAATTATTGAGAAGAGTGATGCGAAGAATAAAAAGGGGAAATTGCGTTCATAGGTTAACCTAAAGAATATGTGGCCTTCCTAGGTATCCAGAATCCATAGAACCACTGATGATGCATTGGACGATTCCATTGTCAGTCTCGAAGAAGAAAATACAAATTTAAAGGAAAGGATTAAGGAACTTGAAGAGACTTTGATGCCTCTTCCACTCCTTTCCATCCCTTTGGAAATTGTCAGGCCCACCATGACCACAACCAAAGTAAAAGGATCCTCAAGATTACTCACATCAGCCAAGAGATATGTGGAGAATAATATCAAACAAATAATGGAATTGATTACATAATATTGGGAAATTTCAAAGAGCATGATTTTTTTTTGGCTCGAGGGTGCATGCCTTCCTTGAATATCTACAGTTCGATCTAAAAAATGAAGAAGGTGTCTACCTTGATGAAGTGGCACCCTTTGGTATTAAATTTACTAACATGTCAGAGCTAAAGAGAAGAGAGGAGGGCCTTCCCTCTCCAAGTCGGATCAAGCACTTGAATTCATGTTGGAAAGAGAAAACAAAGAACTTGAACAACATCGTTTAGGCATTCATCCAAGACATAAAAAGGAGAGAGAATAGCTATTCAAAAGGCTCATGAAAGTGGACCTATCCATAAGCACTAACGAGGTCCAAGATCCCAAGTTGATCCTCAACTCGTTATTCCTAACAAAACAATAGTTCGATGAGAAAGTTGATATCTTCAAATTATTGTCATTTGAAAAATTCTATGGGATAATTGAATATGATGAGAACACCATAGATAACTGGATCGTATATTTACTCCGTAAAAAATCAGGATATTGAAGAAATATTACATGGTATTTCCATTGATCTCTGTGACTTGGAGGGTGAGTTGTTCAATATTAAAATCTGACATAAAATCAACGTGACACTTATGAAAATCTACATCGAAGAATGGTTCAAGAAGGCTATCAATAAACTAACAAATGAAGGGAAAGAAGCAGTTGAGACAGTTCCTGTAACCATTGCTGAAAATGATAAAAGGACATCATTGAGAAAATGAACACACGAGTGACCATCATAGTAATTTTACATTGATCACATTCTTCTTTCTTTATCAATTCTTTCATCCAGTTATTCCACCTCTTTCACTAGAAAGGTTTAACCAAAGACCGATAACTCATTTATTCTTCTTACCAGGTCTTGTTGATCTTTACACCACCCACTGTCTTCTTTCTAAAATATTATTTCTTGTATTTATTTGATTTATGGTCCGCGGGAGCCCCAATCCCAGTCTTTAAGACAAACACGTTTACAATTTCAATAATATGTAATAAACTATATATTTTTGGAAAATTTAAGAGAACTGCGTCGAGAACAATCTCGACTATTCTTTGTAACCCTGTTTTCATAATATAAAGTACTTTAGGTTGATATATCATTATCTTTATTTGAGTTTCCCATGTATCCACTATGTTAAAGTTATCTTGTGCATGTAGATCATATTCTTTTTATTTTTTATGTCATCATAAATCTCTATCTTAAACTATGATGGATGTGAGAAAATTTTGCTTATTTTCTTTAAATGTGTGAATGTGTGTGGTTCCTCGTCCTTTCTAAGGAAATTTCCTTTAAAAGAAAACAAAATCATTTCCCCTTTTATCTTATTTTAATATTTATGTTTCTTTGAATTACTGCAACAAACTTCTGTCAAGTCCAACCTTTTGAATATTTAAAAATCTCAAGAAAATCTAAAAGAGGATTACCACCTCTATAAAAATGCAGGGGGATTTATATACTTGTGAGGTTTTCATTTCAGCCCTAATGGATTCAAGAGTCAACATTTTTGGTGACCATACTGGGGACATAAACTGAAAATTTGGAACCTGGCCCAACGTTCTTTTAAAGAATATATGAATTTACCCCGGGGTAATGAACCCCATTTGGAAATTGGATTGAATAATCAACGAAGCATTTTAGATGCATTATACAACTTAGTAATATCAATGGCCCAAAACCATGAAGATTTATAAAGGTCGTGGAAAACCTTGGTCCAAGAAGAAGAAAGAGAAATCTTTCAGAGACAGAGGAGAGAAGAACGACAAGACCGAAGAAATCAAAGGCTAGCTAGAGAAGCATAAGAACAAGGTCAGAATTGAAGTTGGAGGAATACAAGGGACCCATTACCAGAAGTAAAAGCAAGCAACTCTTTGTTTTTAGGAGTGAAAAAGCTATTCCTGTAATCTCTCCTGATATGGCAATAAAAAATGAATAGCCTCGAGACGAGCATCATGAGGAGAGACAAGGAGGTGGAAGAGATGTTGCAAGAAATCAAGGAATCCCAAGATTTGAAAATAGGAAGGTAAGAGATTCCCCTCTTAATATTATAGGTGAGCAACATGAGCTCTTTGTTCTCCCTAAGGTTACCTTAAAGCAAGTTTCTGGAGACAGAGAAAATGATGCAAAGAGGAATCTACACTTATTTCTTCATATTTGTGATTTTCATCGTGTTGAGTATGACGATGTCATGGTAAGGTTGTTTCTACAAACCTTATCAGAAACAGAATATGAATGGTATACAATGTTTCCTAATAGATCCATTCGCTCATTTAACGACCTTGAATCTATGTTCCTGACTATGTTTTCCCCTCCCATTTCTTACCATACGCTCCTCACCGATTTCACCCAGATTAGGTTGAGGAAGAACAAAAGGATATAAGATTTTAATCTCAGGTTCAATAAGACCTTGAGTATAATTCCAGAAGATAAAATACCAAATGACCTGGTCATTCTCGATTGTTATAAGAATGCAATGCCCCCGAATGTAAAATATGTCATCAGAACATCCCAAATGGATACTTTAGAGGAGGAAATGAATAAAGCTACTGAGATGGAAGAAATTATGATCGAAATGGGAGTTGACCCCGATATTATACTAGGAAGAGTACAAAGGAAGTTGGGAAGGTTAAGTATTGATAACCAAGGAGCTTCAAGTTCAAGAAAAAACGAAGAATTCAAGCCTCGAGCAGCTCAAAATCAAATGGCGGGAGGAGAATTTTTCAAGGGAACCATACCTAATGTGAAGGTTGACCCTGTGGCAGTGCATGAATCTAAGCAAAGAATTGAAATTTCACAAATGAGTAGAACCATCCAAAAAAAGCAGAACGAGATAACCAGGCTGAGAAGGGGAGATAATTACATGCAAAATCCAAGAATTCCAATCCCATAGCAAAGGAGGAACCCTCCCCCTGAAAACCCAGTGATGTTTGAGAACACGGATAGCCCACAAATAACAAGGGTTCCCAGAAAACCTACTCCAAATGCAGTTGTTACGGATGATGTCTATAACGAGCAATTAGTTGATCAAGAAAATTATTACTCATCCGATGAAATCTCTGAAACTGTACAAATGGATAGATGCGAGACTTCCATGTATATATTTGGAGAGGGAGACAATGATCCCAAATCAAAAGAAAACCTCACCCAGACAAGAGGATTTGTAAATAGACCCAAAAATAAAGGCGACCATGACAAGGAAAAACAAAAAGAAAAGGAAAAATAAAAAACAAATGAAAAAGTGTCAAATGAGAAAGTGACGGATGGAAATGGAACTACAAGGAAACACCTGACATAAAGCTCCACTCAAATGACGTATAATGTCATGGAGGGCCTAAGTAAATTGAGGATAACTTTTCCCTTTACGTAAGTGGTGAAGATCCCCCAACAAATACAAAATATTTTGAAGTTATTGGATGATCCATATGAAAGAGATGAAGTTGTCATTACCAGTCCAAAACAAAGCCAAAGCCCATCAACTGCCAAGCTGAGAGGTAAAATTCTTCCCTTCTATATTTCTATTGAAAATCATGATGTTGCATTACATANAGAATATGAATGGTATACAATGTTTCCTAATAGATCCATTCGCTCATTTAACGACCTTGAATCTATGTTCCTGACTATGTTTTCCCCTCCCATTTCTTACCATACGCTCCTCACTGATTTCACCCACATTAGGTTGAGGAAGAATGAAAGGATATAAGATTTTAATCTCAGGTTCAATAAGACCTTGAGTATAATTCCAGAAGATAAAATACCAAATGAATTGGTCATTCTCGGTTGTTATAAGAATGCAATGCCCCCAAATGTAAAATATGTCATCAGAACATCCCAAATGGATACTTTAGAGGAGGAAATGAATAAAGCTACTGAGATGGAAGAAATTATGATCGAAATGGGATTTGACCCTGATATTATACTAGGAAGAGTACAAAGGAAGTTGGGAAGGTTAAGTATTGATAACCAAGGAGCTTCAAGTTCAAGAAAAAACGAAGAATTCAAGCCTCGAGCAGCTCAAAATCAAATGGCGGGAGGAGAATTTTTCAAGGGAACCATACCTAATGTGAAGGTTGACCCTATGGAAGTGCATGAATCTAAGCAAAGAATTGAAATTTCACAAATGAGTAGAACCATAAAAAAAATGCAGAACGAGATAACCAGGCTGAGAAGGGGAGATAATTACATGCAAAATCCAAGAATTCCAATCCCATAGCAAAGGAGGAACCCTCCCCCTGAAAACCCAGTGATGTTTGAGAACACAGATAGCCCACAAATAACAAGGGTTCCCAAAAAACCTACTTCAAATGCAGTTGTTACGGATGATGTCTATAACAAGCAATTAGTTGATCAAGAAAATTATTACTCATCCGATGAAAGCTCCGAAACTGTGCAAATGGATAGATGTGAGACTTCCATGTATATATTTGGAGAGGGCGACAATGATCCCAAATCACAAGAAAACCTCACCCAGACAAGAGGATTTGTAAATAGACCCAAAAATAAAGGCGACCATGACAAGGAAAAACAAAAAGAAAAGGAAAAATAAAAAAACAAATGAAAAAGTGTCAAATGAGAAAGTGACGGATGGAAATGGAACTACAAGGAAACACCTGACATAAAGCTCCACTCAAATGACGTATAATGTCATGGAGGGCCTAAGTAAATCGAGGATAACTTTTCCCTTTACGTAAGTGGTGAAGATCCCCCAACAGATACAAAATATTTTGAAGTTATTGGATGATCCATATGAAAGAGATGAAGTTGTCATTACCAGTCCAAAACAAAGCCAGAGCCCATCAACTGCCAAGCTGAGAGGTAAAATTCTTCCCTTCTATATTTCTATTGAAAATCATGATGTTGCATTACATAATTTTTTAGTCGACATTAAAGCGACAAATAATATAATGCCACTTGTGTCCATGGAGGCATTAGGCATGAGTTTCACTAAGTATTATGAAACCAGTGAAAATATATATGTGATTGATTCTAGAAAATTGCCAGCATATGGAGAAATCAGGGATTTTTATTCTTGGATTAAAGAATCCCCCCATATCATTAAATTTTTCAATATTATTGTGGTAGACCTTCCTCCAGCATATGGAGTTTTGTTTGGAAGATATTGGACATCCATGATCGATGGATATATAATTAATGATGGAAGTTGTATGATGCTATCAGGAAAAGAGGGAGTGATGATCAAAGTACCTCGTGTGTTAGCACTAAAAGTCACACTTTGACTGCTAAAGTGTAAGCTCAACACCCATCAGAATGTAAAAGATAACTTTGGTTTTGAATAGGTGGATCAACAAGATGGATAAAGAAAGATAGAGGGAAACAAACTACAAATCAGTAGGCTACACCAATGGGAAATGGAGTCACAAGCATCCCACTCATCTAAGGCACAAAAGATGCTTAACATAAAAAAAGATTATATGTTGATAGGTGGAATAAATGAAGAAGTAAAGCATATGATAAAATGTTCAGTAAATAAATATCCTCTCAATTTAATGAATCAACAAATACTTGAATATAAACAATGACTGATGGGAAAAATACAACAGATCCTTTGTTGCTTAGGGATCCATAAATCATTGACAGCCTTTGATCCTCAAATCTGAAATATATTCAAATAATAATAAATGTAGAAAAAAGAGTTACAATCTGAAATCATAGCTCTCATGAGTCTCCAATAGCAGTAATGCTTACAATCCTAAAAATGCCCACAGGCTTACAATGAACACACATAGGAAAATTGCCTGCTACATCTCTTTCTAGCCTCTCTTGTCTCATCAATCCTCCTTCTTCAAGAGATCTCTCCTTATTTAAATAGGCAATAACATCCAAATTAACTAAGGAGGTCGAATCCCATCTCCTCCATTGCATTCTAAGCCTTGGAGATAGGTGACAACAGTCAAAGAGACAAAAATACAATAAACTGTTGATTTTCAGGAATTTGTTGGAAGTCATTAATAAATTGTTTCCACCTCATGCATGAGGCCTTTGTTGGAGATAAATATTAGGTACAGGTGTCCCTTGATATCTAACTTATCCTTGAGAATCCATTCGAAATATCCTTGACATGTGGAAACCTCCCAACAAAGAAAATATCAAAATCGTGACTGCTACAGGAAATTAGTACGCAATGCCACTATGCAAAGTACACAACGCCTACTTCTATATCCAACATCTCTCAAACCAAAAAAAAAATTGAAAAACTGAGAGAGTTTTTTGTTATTTGGAATGTTATGAAAACAAACCTCCTATAGTTTTCAAAAACACATCCTCAACTGCTCATAACCCAAGTTTTAAATTAGTGACTCAAAAATGGCAGAATAACTTTGCACAATTTAGCCTCTGCCAGAATATTACGAGGCGCCTGTAGGTAGTGCCCAACTATGTTTCTGCATGCAATTCGGTAGCATAAATCCATGGGTTCTTTGATCTTTGAACTTGGATATTGGGAATAACTCAATATAATTTCAATTTTCCCCAAAACAAATAAAAATCCCATAACAATTGTATTCATTTTTCAAAATGAATAATGAAGTGCAGATTCTGTTCTCTGTGAAATATTAGGTAGCGCATGTAGGTAGCGCCACTTATGCAATGCTGAGGAATAAACCAATATTGTGCTAACATAGGCTCCATGGGGGATAGAGTCCTCCCTGTGAGGCTCTAAGAACTCTTGTAGTTTTTGTGCCTTATCGTTTGGGCTTGTGGAGTCATGCTCTCAACCTTTAACCTATGCAATCTGCTTTGATCTGTGACCTTCAGATGAAACTAAATGAAAATGAAAAGTAAAATTGACAAAATGATGAAAACGATGCTTGTCCAACAATCTTATTGCACACACCTACTCTAATTATTGGGAAACTGAAGCATTCAAGTTACATGAAACAACCAATGAAGCCATTTCATCATTTTTACAATTGTTTGAAGTTTTGAAATGTGCTTCCTTAAGCACCAGAGATAATTCTTACTTGAATGCGTGTCAAAGAAACATTTGGAAATACACTTTCGATTGAAGAAATAAATGAGCCTAGGCCCATTTTCTGCTTGCAGATAGGCTGCAAATGGATCCTGAAAAACATCATCAATACTTGCCCCTGCAACATTGCTTTGTGTAAAAAGAAAAAGTATTTCATTAGGTCCTTCATCCACTGTTCTCGATTGTTGTATGGATTTTTGATTCTTTGATTCATCCTCAATGCATATGGCCTTGGTCCACTCCTAGTCATGAGGTGTATTAGGAAAAAGGCTTAGTGATGCTTGTCTTTCTTTAATTTCAACCTTTCTCATCTGATCACATGGCATTTGATCTTGGTTGCTTGTTGAAACTGAGCTTGTGTCTTCAAGAGGAATATGGGGTTGATAGGGAAGTTCATCACAATTATAAGTGCTTGGGAAACTAAATTCTTCTGTCTTATCTTCTGATTGTGAGGGATATTCATCATAGCTTGGCTTATGGTCCCAATTTCTCAGTTTTTCACCCTCTAAAATTAGATTATCATCTTTTTCTTCTTTTTCAGCAACAAAAATATGACACGAGGGTTTAAACAAGCTATTGTTTCTTTGATGGGAAGGGTACTTTTCTAATATAAGGTATTCAATAGATTGTTCATGGACATCATCTTCATAATCATCATACAAAGGTGAATCAATGACCATTTGAATATTAATGGTTGAGGGGATTAGTACAATAGTTGGGACAACTGGTTGCTCAGGGAAAACATCCTCATAGTCATCAAAACTTGGAAAATCATGGCACATTGGTTCATTAACAATAGGGGGGAATGATAATATATGAATTTGGTCATGACAATATGCAACACTATTCTCATGATAAAATAAATCTGAATCTAAGATGACCTCTTGACTTAAAGAATCGAGAAAAGGAGGAGATAAGGAAATGATGGATTGTCCATATTGATCTTTCTCTTGGGGACCTAGATTTTGACATCAATGATGCATTTGTTCTTCAAATTTAGTAAAATCATTATGAAACTCATCATCTAAGTCTTTCTCTCTACAATTATCCCCTTCATCATCACTGCTAGAGGAATCACTTGTTGAATCTTGAATATATGATGCATACCCCTCACAACAATTCTCAAAAAGTCTTTCAGCTCGATAAATTTTCTTGCAATGAGAATAAAAATCATCATGAAAGTCCTTCAAAGAGGAAATACTAGAAGTAGTGAGTGTTCTCTACCATTTCCTTGCATCACCTTCCAATGAATACATGAACATTTTCATCAATATATCTTCATGATGAATGTCAAGCTACTGCATCAAAACATGAAATTCATGAACATGCTCAACAGGGTTGTCATTCTCACCTTCATAAAATATGGGCAGAAAATCTGTCCATTCATCAATTTGAGGCACAGGATGTGGATAACCATTTATAGCTGAGAAATTGAGTGGGGCAAACCTCCTGGCCAAGATAACCTTCATAGCCATTTGATTTGCCTGATCCCCAGTGGAGTCACCAAATGATTCTGAACAATAGAGTCGCTATGGTGAATTTGCAGTCTTGAAGGTGTCCAAATTCAGTCACCATCTAAATCTAGAGCTTTGCAATGTCATTCTTCCCAAGGAGTTTTTCAATCTGCTCAAATCCATTCCCGACAACGGTGACAAAAAGTTTAGCACTTAAAGTCACACTTTGACTGCTAAAGTGTAAGCTCAGCACCCATCAGAATGTAAAAGATAACTTTGATTTTGAATAGGTGGATCAACAAGATGGATAAATAAAGAGAGAGGGAAGAAAACTACAAATCAATAGGCTACACCAATGGGCAATGGAGTCACAAACATCCCACTCATCTAAGGCACAAAATAAGCTTAACAGAAAACAAGATTATATGCTGATAGGTGGAATAAATGAAGAAGGAAAGCATAAGATAGAATGTTCAGTAAATAAAGATCCTCTCAATTTAATGAATCAACAAATACTTGAACATAAACAATGAATGATGGGAAAAATACAACAGATCCTCTGTTGCTTAGGGATCCATAAATCATTGACAACCTTTGATCCTCAAATCTGCAATATATTCAAATAAGAAGAAATATAGAAAGAAGGGTTACAATCTAAAATCACAGCTCTCATGAGTCTCCAATAGCAGTAATGCTTACAATCCTAAAAATTCCCATAGGCTTACAAATGAACACACATAGGAAAACTGCCTGCTACATCTCTTTCTAGCCTCTCTTGGCTCATCAATCCTCCTTCTTCAAGAGATCTCTCCTTCTTTAAACAGACAATAGAATCCAAATGAACTAAGGAGGTTGAATCCCATCTCCTCCATTGGATTCTAATCCTTGGATATAGGTGGCAACAGTCAAAGAGATAAAAATCCAACAAACTATTGATTTTTAGGAATTTGTTAGAAGTCATTAATAAATTGTTTCCACCTCATGAATGAGGCCTTTTTTGGAGCTAAATCTTAGGTCTAGGTGTCCCTTGATATCTAACTAATCCTTGAGAATCCATTCAAACTCTCCTTGACATGTGACAACCTCCCAACAAGGCGAATATCAAAACCGTGACCGCTATAGGAAATTAGTACGCAGCGCCACTGTGCAGAGTATGCAGTGCCTACTTCTATATCCAATATCTCTCAAACCAAAACAAATTTTGAAAAACTGAGAGAGGTTTTTGTTATTTGGAATTTTATGAACAAAAAGCTTCTCCATTTTTCAAAAATAAATCCTCAACTGCTCATAACCCAAGTTTTAAATTAGTGACTCAAAACTGGCAGAATAACTCTACACAATTTAGCCTCTACCAGAATATTACGCAACGCCTGTAGGTAGCATCCAAATGTGTTTCTGCATGCAATTCGGTAGCATAAATCCATGGTTTCTTTGATGCTTGAACTTGGATATTGAGAATAACTTAATATAATTTCAATTTTCCCCAAAACAAATAAAAATCCCATAACAATTGTATTCATTTGCCAAAATGAATAATGAAATGTAGATTATGTTCTCTGTGAAATATTAGGTAGCGCCACTTATGCAACGCTGAGGAATAAACCAATCTTGTGCTAACATCGTGAACCTAGAAAAACCTTCTCTTTTAAGAATAAGGACAATGAATTGATGGAATATTATATAGATGTTGGGATTGAAAACTATGTCATTCTAGACATGGAGCACAATGAAAGACTAGATAAAGTTCAAGGCTCGGGGAATCAAGAGTGTTTGTTTTAAGGCTACTGGAGGATGTCATTCAATGTATCCTATTCAAATTCTAGGAACGGACTTGGAATTGTTCTTTTGAGTCCAACTAATACTATGCATCCCCATGTTGTAAGACTGGAGTTTTCATGCACAAATAGCAAGGCAAAATATGAATCTTTGATTCAGGGGATGATCCTTGCACATGAAATGAAAATATAACATCTCGTTGTAATTGGAGACTCAAAGTTGGTCATCAATCAGGTTACCCAGAGGTATCAAATCAAAAAGGAAAGACTTAAGTTGTATTTCAAAATAGTTAACAAGTTGATGGAATCTTGCAGTTCCATCAACATTTCTTTCATTCCAAGAAACAAGAATCACAAGGTTGATTCACTAGCCTTGGCATCCTCATTGTCAAACCCAGACGATGTCCAAAGAAAAATGTCTTTCCAGGTAGAAAGATCTTTTTGACCATCCATGCCTGATAATGTTGAGTACTTGCAAGTGTTTGAGAATGATGAACAACTGGAAACGGTTTTGTTAAACGATGACGATGAAGAAGACAATAGCTCGTCTGTTATCCCCAAATATTGTATACAAGTTGAATCTTTCTTTACGAAAGATGATCATGCTAAGAATATCCTTGAATATTTTTTAGTTTGAAAAGTGCAAGAAATGAGAAAATTCAATATTGGAACTGACAATTCCCCGAAATATTTCAACTTGGGACTTTATTACACCACTGAAGAGGTTGACCAATATGTTTCCTTATTCAAGGAATATATTGATGTGTTCTTTTGGACCTATGATGATTTGAAAGATTACAATAAAACTATATTCCAACATATCATTCCTTTGAGGGAAGAACCAAGACAATGAAACAATAAATAAGGATGATGAATCCCAAGATGAAACCTCTTGTAAAAATTGAATTAGAGAAATTGAAGAAGGAAGGGATAATTTATCCCATCATACATTTAGATTGGCTTTCAAATCCAGTGATTGTAAGAAAAAATATCAGGGAAATATGGATGTGTGTTGACTTCAACGACCTTAACAAAGCAAGCACAAAAGATAATTTCCCTTTTCCTAATATGGATTTTCTTCTATAGCAAGTTACTGGATCAGCCTGCATGCCCATTTTGGAAGATAGGTATTGGTGGCTAAGGAAGATAGAGAAAATATAACATTTATCACACCATGGGAGACATAGGCATATGATAGAATTCCCTTTGGTTTGAAGAATGTTGGAGCCACGTTCAAGAGGGACATGGATCATGCATTCAATGGGTTGATAGGAAATTTTATGGAATACTATCAATATGACTTGATGGTGCATTCAAAGAAAAGGGAGGATCATATCCATCATTTGAGAAAGGTTTTTGAAAGATGTAGACTATATGGTGTATCTCTAAATCCAAACAAATGCTTTCTCACTATGACTCAAGGAAAAATTTTGGGCCATATTGTATGCAAGGAAGGGATTTATATAGATCCAGAAAGAGTTAAAGAAATAAATGAGCTTAACCCCTCGACGTCTAAGAAGGAAGTCCAGTCATTCTTCAGAAAAATCAATTTTGTGCGAAGATTTGTTCATGACTACGCAAGCATCGTAAAGCTTATCAATCTGTTGTTGAAAAAGGAGAAGAGGTTCGAATGGATAGAAGATACTCAAGAGGAATTCAAAAATATAAAAGAAGCAATTACCATTGCTCCTATCCTCATCAGTATGGACCTCCAAATATATTTCATTATCTATTCATTTGCTACAGAGACAGTTTTTGCATCTGTTCTCACTTAGAAAAATAGTAAAGGAGAAGAACTCCCAATAAGTTTGATGATCAAAACCCTTCATGACTATGAGTTGAGGTATTCAGAACTAGAGAAGCAATCCATGGATCTTTTAAAAGTAGTAGCGCACTTTCAGACATATATATTAAAATACCATATTATTGCTTATGTTACCTCATCACCAGTGAATATGCTTCTAAATCAACAGTTGAGAGAAGGAAATGGGGATAATTGGTTGG
>JASDQU011028516.1:4328-14447 GCA_032191745.1 Picea mariana | reverse complement strand
TAAATTTAGATGTCCGAATAGGTCATGACAAATTCTACTTTTCTCATCATTGTGTGAAACAAGTGCAATCGTTTCAAGTTCAATTCGAGTCAATACACGAAACTTGTACAAACTATATGTCAATTCGGCAATCCCTCCAACGAAACTTGATTGGCCTTAGTTCAAATCATGAACATAGAAGCAATCTAGCCAAAATTACACGATCTTACTTGTCTATGTCAACTGAGCAACAAAAAATAGATTGACATTGACGTTTGGCACATGATAGACATTGAAAAATTTCCCATGTCAACAAGATACATCACCTTGACCAACAACATATAGATTAAAATCATCATCAACATAGATTTTTCTTTCCTCGTATTTATTCAGTCTCGTGAATAAAGCAGCATCCTTGGCCATATGGTGAGTGCACCTAGACTCGACAACCCATTCATTTTGCGTAGAGTAAGACAACAAGAAATAGGAATTCCTGACTTGAAGGTGATATCACCAATGGATTAGTGAACAACAGACATGCCTTCCTCAAGGCGTTTAACCTTCTCCTCTAAGTAATCTCGCTTCATATAATAGTTTTCTCCACATGTCCGTACTTTCCACAATACTAACATGTCTTCTTGTTTCAACTTTTTTGAGATTGTCTCTAGGGTATTTGGTCATGGTATACAGGTTTTTTTGTAGAAACACCAGAACACTCTCTATTTAGGGAATCCATATTTCCCTTTCCCTTGAGAAAGTGGGCTTGGTGTTTTCCACCAAGCTTACCTTCTCCAAGAAATATATGTCTATCAGTAATTAAAAGACCATAGAAATATTCAAAGGTATAATCTTTACCATCTTCCTTGTGTTCTTTCCAGTTGGTGTGTAAATTAGACATGAATAGATTGAACAGTGTTCTTAAGTTCATCATGACCATATCGATGAGTTTTCCATCCTTCTTCATATAGATCTTTCCACATTTTCCCAATTTCAACTAGAGTTCCTTGGCATGCACTAAATAGCTCTCCATTCTCTCAAAGGAATGAGGATTGAGAGAGATCAACTATTTATCCAACTAGATGTCGTGTCTCTCGTGGATTTGGTCAAATAAGGTCTTCAAATTCTTCTATATTTGATGAGGATAGTCGATTCCACTAGGGTGAAAATGATTCTTCCACGATATGTATGTTGTGATAACCCCCACAACATCACATTTCTCACTATCAACAACAAACTTCACTTGATCGTCTGTTGGATATAGAATTGTCACCTTTGTATACTTCCACAATCCTTTAATCTTCAGTAGTGTTTCCATATCCAATTCCCATAATGCATAACTTGATCCTTTCATAACAATAGGATCAATCTTTAATATCTACACAGACTGGTCTATTTCAATGTTCCAATCAACAAACCATCGACCGAGAGTCAATCACACAACATAATTGACTCAAAAAGGTTTGTAGATAATAGGTTGAAGTTTTCAAACCATTGGCTATGATACTATGTTGGGGAATAGGGTGAAACATGATATGAATTAGAGGACAAAATACTGTAGAAAATCGAAGAGAAAAAACAATTGAAGACAAGAGGTGGTGGCTAAAGACATTGTTACAAAACTTAAGAAGAGAACACTATCATCAAAACATCACAGTGCATGTTACACATCTTGATATGCATGATCTGTTGCATAGCTCAATTCACTTTCTTGATAATGACCCAAGGGGTCTCATTTTATAGCCTTGATATCTAACTAACTTCCATATAATCCGAAAGATATTGTCCACATGTAACCATTGGTGGTTAAAGTTGATGCCAAAAAATCCACTCTATCAAGTAATCTCAATAGGAATCTACCCAATCACCTATGCATCCAACTCATAGTCAATCATTGGGCTGGTCAATCCACTGCCTTACTATATTCGTCTATTGGTTGAATGTCCAACTGACAAGCACATCAACTACTCGACCGACTAGTTTGGTGTGTTGGTCGATTACCCAACCAACTGTATTCAGATGTAGTTCGAACTCTCGACTGAATAAACCCATGAGATATGTGATGAAACATAAATTCTTTATGTTCCAACATGTAGTATACAGTGTATTGAACCTAAAGTAAGGAGTGAATGATAGGGAAAACTTGAATTGAATGGAACTCAAACATAGCCATTATAAACCATTTCATATTGAACAAATAGCTACAAGATCTACATTCTCTAGCTACATCAACAATGAGGATACATACCAAAGACATTGTGGGGATGATCCCTCTTTGGATGCACAAGTAGGGTTGGTCTCTCCTTGTATGGTTCTTCTCCTTTGTACACTCTCCTTACGGGCAGGTGGGATTGACCCGATGCAAATGTCAGTGGGTTTCTCCTCTTCACACTCTCTGTACTATCAGGGGGTTTGATCTAATGCAAATATTAGTGGGTTGATACTTTGTGCACTCTCTTGACTAACAATTGGGGTAGATCCATGCAGTGGTCAATAGGTTTGGGGTGGGTTTATTTGGTTAGGGTTTTGGTGCCATAGTGTGTTTTTTGTGTTTGAATTTTGTTTATTTGTTATTTTTTATTTGTTTGTAATATAATTTATATTTAAATTCATAAATAATATGTGTTATATAATTTTGTACAACCCCATTAACCCTTAAACCCCCCTAACCCCCTGGACACTAAATCCCCTAACCTCTCAATCCCTGAACCTAAACCATCTCCACCAAAAAATATTTTATGTGTTAAACTTTGTAATGTCTTCCATATGACACTTGCAGCTCAAGTATTCCATTTAGGGACTAGGTAGTGGCTTTGGAACATGCACATGGTTCATATGGTGGATGGGGGTGCAAGGTTATAAATTTACCAAGGTTACTAGGTAGAGGGTTAAAAATTTGTGGTAGATTATCAATATTTAATGATGGTTAAAATCAATCAACACATGCTCAAAATAGGTTAGGAGGTTATAGGTTGGTGGGTTATGAGAGAAATCAAGGTCAATGAATTCTAACCAACCAATGATACACATAATAATATGGCATAAAACTTAACAAGATATAATTAACCCATATAAGAAAATAGTTTAAAGAGAATAAATCATAGAAAATAAATAATCACATACCTCGAACTACATTTCAACAATTCAATATCATTGATATTCTTCTTCGTCCAACTCACATATCTATCATTTGGTTCAAAATCAACATTGAAAGGATTGGGCATAGAAACATCATCATCATCAATGTCATTTTCTATAATGTCATCATCAATATGATCATCGAGAACATTTCCATTTACATCTAGCTCAACTTCTTCCTCTTCTTCATCTAACAAAAATAATTTCTCCTATGCATCATCTTCTTCTTCAATATCATATTATTTTGCTACATTATACTTTACATCCCTCCCTCTTGGATTATATCTAACAACATATGACCATCCCGCTTTACCTGGAACATAGGAGTAAAATACCTACTCACCTTGTCTTGGAAGAACATAAAGATCAGTACCTGGATCAATCATCCTTGTATTAACCATGATAAATCCATTAGCATGATAAACAAAATTTCTTTCAAAATCACATTCATTCATCTGTAACCTATACCATTTGACCTCAAACAATACTAATTTAAAGGATTTAAAGTCGCATTCAAGTATATCATTCAAATACCCATAGTATCTATTTTCAGATACCTTTGGATTCATGTCACTTCTATAGGAAACATCAGTGACCTAAAATACTACAATTATCCCACAATCAAAGGTTTTCTTCTCGTGATCCAACTTGTTGATGCAAAATTGATGGCCATTGCACCACATAACCTTGTGGTGTTTCAATTGCAATATGCCCAACATGTAAAAAATGCATTGTTAATTAATAAACATATTTAGACTTAGTAAATATTTTAAGAAAATAACAGACCACATACATTAATATAATGGAAAATAAGTAAAAAATGTGGGTGAATATGCTTTCCTATTTATGATTTAAACCATATGCTAAATCAATTTTCCTCTGTGTAATATTAGTATCTTGATTATGATGAGCCACTTTAACCAATATAGCCACCCCTTCCCATGATAACCTGGCAGAACATTGTATACATTGTTCTATCCATACCTTCATACAATCAAGATTGTTTTTGATGTATAAATGTAGTGAATCCCACTATCAACCAACTATATGAAAAAATAACAATTCATCAATAATTAGGTACCATGGAAAAGCTTAATAATTGATGGAAAATTAAAAATTAAATGGGTATGATATAGATAAAAATAAATAAATAAAGTATTGTAGATCTCTATGATCTAATTACCTTTCACTTTCCTCATTCTATCTGTCCCCAACATGACCTCCCCTACATATTTTTTGATGGAGTTGACATCCCAAATGAGAGGCACATTCATATATGTTTCTAGTTTAGGAAGATATTGACTAATATACACCAAGGGTTGATATACCATATATCCATCCACCATATAACCCTTAGGACATCATCTTTTTGTACCAAAGACATTCAATTATTTCAAATGTCTCTCCACCATCGACATTGACCTTGTGTGTACATGTCCACACATTTCAATATCCTCAAATTGGTGTATGAGGTAGCATTCTTGCGCATTGAAAAATGTCGGAGGTAGGTACTTTTCATTTCACACTTTAGGCAAGGGAGTTCTATCCTCCAATAATTTATATCTTATTTATGGAATTATTTAGATGACATGCACCTACACATATTGATGCAAGAAAATAACATGTTTAAGTATATACATTGCAATTAAAACACATGTCAACAAGTTCTGCAACAAATATTTTTCATAGAAATCGTTACTTACCTCATGTATTTTCCAAGATCATATATGAATTGTTTTACGTTGTTGTCAAAGTTGTCTGGCAGAGATAGTGGTAGAACATACTGTAAAAAAAAATGAATCATTATAAAAATTAGCGATAGAACATACTGTAACAAAAAAGTAAAAAAAAAATACAAAAAATGATGTATATCAATATAGAAATATAAAAAAATAATTACCTTAATTAAGGTATGCCAATCATGAGTTTTTACCCCACCAAATTCCCCTTTCTTCCTTAAGATATTATTTATGTTTGAAGAAAATCTCGTGGGAAATTTAATTTTACTAATGGCCAATTTTACAACATTGTTTTGTTTCTCTATAAATAACCATAGAAGACTATCTCAATGTCCATCACTATTTGAATGAATCACATTTTTCATTGCATGATTGGCTTCTTGAATGTCACTACAAATTTTGAGTTTTTTTTCTTTGTCACTCCTTCTATCTAAGATTATCCATAATGTTTTTGTTAAATTCTTCCCGATATGTATTGTATCAAATAAATGAGCTATTTGTAGGTTCTCATAGTAGGACAACCTATTGAATTGTAGAAGGTAAATTTTTATTCCTCGTGGAATCCCATTAATGATTTGACGACATTTATGAAAAATAAATGAGATTACAACAATAATTGTTAGATAGAATAAACATAATTCAATACAAATTAAAATTGTACAACATTAATATATATGATATATAGACTAATTTCTTACCTTGATGATTTCGATTATATTCCAACTTCCATAAGTGAGGTGTCATTCTTCGTAGTTTTATTTTAGTCTCTTTTTTCAAATTGAAAAGATGTTTTTCAGTAGTTCGATACCTATGGTTCTTAGGGAGGAAGTTCCTGTACTCATCAAACAACTCCTTTCCTAAACTTGCTGAATGAAGAGATTTAATCCTAGGACCACATACTAGACATGCAAATTTACCTTTTATTTGAAGCCATACAACATATGGATTAATTTCAATATCAATAGTATACCAAGGAATTATTTAAAAAACATGCACGATATTTTGAAAAAGTTATATACTATTAAAGTGAAGTAGTACATTACATACCACAAAAATGTGTTAACCCTCGTGGATCGTGAATTGTCCATGTAAGTATTCCATGCAATTGAAATTTATTTTTCCCTATTGGTCAAGAGATGTCATACATAGTGATGCCAACCCATAAATTTAGTAGCTCGTCAATAAGAGGCTCAATATATACATTCATATCTTAAACTTGGTACTTACCTAATTTATTGAAAATACACATCATTACTAATTTGTGTGTGTCTATGAAATTATGCAACGAACAAGAAAAATGAAATGTCACGTTCAAAAAATTATTGTAAACAAATACCTGGAACAATCATTTCCAACATTATGTGCTCCCTATTTATTGACATCCAAGGAGGAAGGTTATTGTTTATAACAAAATAGGCCACACTAAGTAAATAGACTTGACCTCTACAAATGGATTGACACTGTCAGCTACCAGTGAAAGCCTAATATTACAAGGTTCTTCTTTATAAATTGGCCATCTTTCTTCGATGTTCCCAAATGCAAAACCATATACATGCATTTTAATAACACCCTCTTCACTTATGTTCCATGCAAGGTAATCCATAAACATTGCTATGATTTGGCACCTCAACAGTCACTGCAAATGTGGAATTATGAGAATATGATGAAGAACCTTGCAAGGAATGTATTTTGTTACTTGATCAGTTTGATATCTACTGATTTGACATTGCATACATTTTTTTTTCCTATGCATATTGTCCATAATATATAATATGATCAATATGACATGCATCAATATATTGGTACTCCATTCCAATATTTTTCATAATGGCAAATAATTCTTGGTATGTCCAAGGTAAAGTTTTTGATAATGGTATGATAAATTCACCTAACAATATACAATGAAAAATATAACTAGTTAATGTAAAGAATATTAATATGAAATATTGCATCCTTAATTTATAGATTAATTAATAACACTAAGAACAAAGAAACAAGAGTAGACCTTTTATGTATGTGTGACGAATTATATTACATACCTTAGAATTTGGGTGAGACAAGTGTGTGACAAACCATTCAATACCTTCACGTTCACCAACAAAAATATAATAGAGATAATATTTTTCCTAGAGCCTTCATAAAGGGGTTGTTGTGACTTATCAATCAGAGGTACATCATGAATATCATCGAAATCGTCATCCATTGGAGCAAAGGTGTCCTCGATCAATATATTTATACCGTCATTCTAAATTGTACTATTATCAATGCCATCTTATTCCATGGGAATAACTTTATCTCTAATATTCGCTCCATCTTCCTTAGTGTGTACAACATGATTTCTACTACTACTTGGCACATTCATTTGGAGTTCATTTGGACCGTCCATCAATGAGGACATGCGGCACCAGATCTCTCACTTTGGAGACTTAGCACTTTGGAAGGTTTGCGGAGTGAAGAACTAGAGCAAGAATTTCCCAAAGGTCCAAAGTAAATCTTGGTCGTCCAAATCAAGAGGCCACGTACACATAGATCTAACACTTTGGAAATACAACACTTCAGAGGATTGCGTGAGCAAGCAGAAGAAAATTTTTAAAGCTCGAACTCTCGAAGTGAATCTCGGTCGTCCAAAACAAGAGGACACATGGAGGAAAATCTCTCACTTCAGAGATATGACATTCAAGAGGATTGTAAGAACTATGAATTGAAAAGGCCCGAAGCCTGAACTCCCAAAGTAATTGTGGATCATTGATCTCAGATCAATAAGAGTCATTGATATTTGCAGTAGGTAAGAAAGGAATATCACCCGAAGGCCCAAATTTTTGAAGTTATTGTCGACCATTGATCTCAAATAAACGAGGACCGTAGATGTTTGAAATAATTCCATTATTTGACCATTCAGATAAATTGAGATCTTCAACGTCTAAACCCCCGAAGCCTGAAGTCCTGGAGACACATGAAACTCATTCACTTAAGACACATGGAACTCATTCGTGTGACACACATGGCACTCATATGTCAGGAAACATGGTAGCCATTTAAGGCCGCCACATCACTTCGATCCCATACTACTACGGGAGTTATACAAACTTTGCATCTAAAATATCTCAAACTCCAAAGTGTCAAAGTGACGAGAGATGGCCACGTCACTTTGGGAGATATTCATGCTCCGTGTTCAAAAAATTTCGAGCTCTAATAAATTGGTGCCATCTCTAAATCAAATAGGGGATTTCTAATATGGAAAACAAATATAACTTTAGCAGGGGCGTTAAAGTAGCAAGGTCACCCGAATCAAATATTGTGACATGATCGACAACCACAGTTCATTGTGGGGATGTAAACTGCTCGAACATTAATTTTCCACAGTGGTCCCGCAATTGAAACCATGGTATAGATTATGAGGTACATGGAATTTGGTGGTGGATTGCGGGATTTAGAGCAGTGTGTATCCAAACCAACCTCGACAACTTCCACAATCATGTGCTTATATGACGTCAGGTCACCACGTCACTTCATGAGATTTTCATGCCGCACATCCAGTTTTCTCCAGTGGCTTCCAATAGTGTGCATGCATGCCATGATCAATGAAAAACTTAGTTATGTCACTTTGAATCAGTTTATGCCACAGTCTAGTTCATTCTAGCACTTGCATCAATCCAGTTTCATCGCCAGTGTCAATTTTCAATTATTCACTTCAAGACTTTGTTTAGTTTAAAGCATAATAAGTGGTCTTGTATGTGTGATAAGAACCACTCTTTTTGATTAATTCAAGTGTGAAGTATACATTGTTGTACTCCAGCAATGTTTTATTCAAACTTAATTAGTTGTTGTACAATTGTTAATGTAGAGTTAAGTCTCAGTCCCAGTTGGACAAGAGCCTCTGCAACTCTGATAAATATGCAATTTTTGTATGTTTTGTGGGTTCAATTTTTGGGAAAGGATAGCAATAAATCATATTGGTTGGACCCATTCTATGCATGGATTAAATCTTTCTACCTGGTGAATATACTCTTGATGAAAGTGTTTCATTCAAATCTTCATGTGTTTTTATCTTATCTTGAATGTTGTTTTGATTTGTGCAAAGTACATTTGATTTCCTTCAGTTACTGTATAACTTGTATTTATTGATATGCAACCTGTGAAAACAACTAATGCTTGGTGAAGAGCTGTTTTTATTGCAACCTGTGGGAGAAATTTAATTTTTGATACATGTTTAATGTCTTGAAATGATATTTTAAGTATTGAACTTCTTGCAATGGATTATTCATTGAGTAATTTGTTGTTTCCATTTGTATTCTATTATTTCACTTGTCTGTCATTAGTGTGCCACCATCCAAGGAGGATCCTCATCCATATCATTTTGCAAAACCAACCATGCTCCTGTATTGGTAAAACCAACCCTCTAATTGACCCAAAAAACCAGATTATCAAAAGAATAATCATCCCAAAACTTGAGGTGGCCTAGATTTTACCTTTAGCAGTCAAGTGCAGACTTTAGGACCAACATCTTCTAGCGTCATTTTTGGGGAACGGAGTAACAAAATATCTTTCCCTGGGAGAACAAAAATGATTAGATATAATATTCAATGGTGAACAAAGACCAAAAACATTTAGACGCATATCCTTCACTTGGCGACTCCATGGTTAAAGAATCCAGTGGTGACTCCACTGAGTAAAATTTATGAAAGAAATATTGGCACCTAGAAAAGGAATCAACAAGTCCAAAGATGAACACATCAAAGCCACCAAGGATCATCCTAACCCTGAGAAGGACACATTAGTCTTTGAGCCAGAAAGAAAACTAAGAAAATCCACCGTAGCTCAAAGATATACCTCCCCCCTCAAAGGTAAAGTTGTGCCCAAAGAGTCTACTTATATTCATCATCATAAGAAGATTGAATTTGATAGCCCCNAAACCGTAACAGAATACTACTCTTTCCCTAGATCTAAATATTGAATGAACTAAGAGAAATGGATAGTGGACATACCTTATGAACGCTCTCCTTTAATCTTTGTTGTTCCTTGCTCTGCTCCAATGCTCTTGTGTCGTTCCAATCACAACAACATAAACCAATCACATCAAAGGCATTAATATATTCAATACCTAGTCTATACATGTGATCAAGGAATCATGTAATAAGATGACATCATCATTATGGGAAAGGGACATATTCATGTATTATATTAACTGAAAGAGAAATATACAACCTGAGCCTTGATGTCGTAGATCTCCTTTCGATGGCTCCTAGCTCTGACACACACACTTTCT
>JASDQU011028513.1:13928-45369 GCA_032191745.1 Picea mariana | reverse complement strand
TCTTCCTCCCATCACAAAAACAAATTCTTTCAAACAACCATGGTCTTCCGAGTAGTACGTGACAAGCATCCATCTCTACTATGTCACATAATACATGCTCACTAAACTTTTCAATCTGAAAAACTCAACAATTATTGCTCAGACACAATCACTTGTTGTCCTCTTTTCAACCATGAGACCTTGTATGGAATTAGATGTGGAATTTTTTTCAACTTCAATTTCTACATTACTTTTGTGGATACTAAATTTTTTGTACTTTCTCCATCTATAACAAGATGACAACACTTATCCTAAATTTTGAATTTAGTTTTGAACACTCTCTTTCTCAGTTCAAGCTCTTTTGTTGCATTTGTCTTAGGCTTGAGTAATACTCTTCTAAACATCATGTTTTCTCATTTCTCTTGTTGAATTACTTCTACATTCCCACCAACAACTGGTGTCTCATATGCTTGGGTAACTTGTGTCCTAACCTCATTTCTTCTCATTGCGTTTTGCCTCTCCTAACATTTTGATTCTTTGTAATCCTCTATTGCACATCTATAACATGTAATCACATACCTTAAATTAAACATCTTCCTTTGCCAGTGCTTCTTCCTCCTCTTGTATTATTATTGTTGGTTGCGTCATCCTCCTTTTCATTGTCTTTAGAAACACTTGCTCTGCCCCTACCTCTAGTTCCTTTTTCCTTGGAACTTCTGTCGCAATATTCCATCAATATTTTCTTCCACCTTCAAAGCAACTTGATAGGCTTCATCTACATTATGAAAGTAATGTGTACTCATCTCATCCTGAATCTGATACTTCAACCCATTCATGTATCTTGTGAATCTTTGTTACTCTAGTTCCTTTATCCCTGACCTAAGTGATAGTTGGAAAAACTCCTTTATATATTCATGAACATATGTCTCTTTCTACCTTAACTTTTGCACCTTCTTGCACAAATTAGGCTAGTAATCGATAGGTGGGAACTTCTCATTGATTTTTCTCACCATATTCCTCCAGGTTATAATCTTTCCCTTTCAGTTATCCACTTTGTCTTTTTGTAGCATATCCCACCAAAGTGCAACATGACCCTTTCACTTAGTCATGGAAAATCGAACCCTACTGGGATCCTAAACATTCTCATATCTAATCAAGCTCATATATTTCAAGCTCTCATATCTAATCAATGAGAGTCTTGGCTTCCAAACTACCATGGTAGCATGAAAATTCCACCCTTGCACTACCTCTATCTATTAGAAAATATATTAAACGCATTGTTGGGTCTACTTTCTTAGCATTTTTCTCTTCTTCAGGATCATCTTCATACTCTGAACCTGTTTCAACATATTCATACCTTTTGGTTTCCGGTTCTTCAATCCTCCTTCGTAATTCATCGAGTTCTCTATTCCTTGCACTTCTCGTGCTACTCCTACTCTTCACGATGGCATCTTTATGAGTTGTCTTACAACCCTCACCAACATTCACATGCCTTACATCCGGGCATTGTTCTCTCACAACTTAGGAACTAAACCAACTCTGATACCACTTAATGCAGTTGCCCTAGTTTCTAAAATCAATCCTTACAAAAACCAAACGTCTTCCCATAGAGTGCATATCAACAGAGTACTATCTTTTAACATAAATTAACCATTAACAAACACCACAAGGAAATTACAGCTATAGGAAATCAAAATCAGAAATAAAACTAGTGGGCATAATAGAAAATATCTCCATTAATCAGAACATAAATTTATTACATCCATACTACATCTCAAAGAAATATGGAATGATTATTTCCTATGTCTCTGACGGTATATTCATTTTCTGGTTCTCTGTGAATGCCCAACTCTATTCACTCTTTTTTCTTCCATTGTCTTTTCCCCTTTTTTTGTTCTTCTATTTTTTGTGTTCTTCCTATGCAAACTATAATTAAAATGCTACTCTCTTTTCCTCAGCCATCGAACTGAACTGAACAAAACCCCCTCTTTTTTTTTTCTTCCTTTTATCTTTTTCGTTTGTTGGGCAGTTGAACCGTTTATCCTATTCAACTTCCCCAACCGTTTCTTGTTTTTCTTTCTTGGGTAGTCACATAGTCCCCTTTTCCAAAACAGATTTCTAACTACTAAGTTAATGATATTTAATGGATGTGGAGACTTAAACAATTCGTTTTCCCTTACTAAATCGGTCTGACACTTGTCACAAGATCTTTACCATACATGTGGAGTTTAAAATGCATAATTCGTAGCTATAAAATACACTTGCGCGTGTTGCAACAATTGTTTCAACATAGTGTTTCAACAACGGTTACAACATGTGTTGCAGCTACTGTTTCAACAAAGTTTTGTAGCAATTGTTATAGCATGTGTTGCAACAACATAAACATGTTACAACAATATAAATTTGACACTTATTCCTTGTTAACTTAAACTTTAAATATGTTTGGGTTGATGCAGATTGCTTGAGGCCTAAGATTCTCCTGCATCAGCAGAGGTCCTCAATAGGGTGTGAACGTCGAGGAGCCAAAGGTCGCATAATGGTAGAGGGAGTGCCAACCTTGAGTGAAAATATTTAATAGATAGACTACTACTTTCATTTATTTCAGCAATGATATAGAGAAAACAATAAGTTCAATGAACAATGTAAAATGATTGATCGATTTTAGTGTATTTATTTCAAAACTAAAATGGTACAAACCTAAGATGATGGTATTTATTTCAATGATGAACAATGTGAAATGATTGGTTTTGGTGTATTTATTTCAAAACTAAAATGGTACAAACCTAAACGATGATAAGTTACTTGAATGTAAATGTATCTAAATTATAAACTCTAACACATTTCCATAATTACATTTACAATATAAAAATATGTTTACTTCCCTATAAACTTTCAATGATCTGAAATATTCAATGCCACTCCCCTATAAACTTTCAACGAGATGATGTGAAATATTCAATGATAGTAGCAAATACTTCACTTCAACCTAAATAATTTGGTCACTTAAGATAATTATGGCATATAATTGTATTTTAATGCCAACAAGGTACAACTTTTAGGGCACACTTTTCCAAGCATATAATAGACTTGAAATAACTTTAATACAAGAGTGTTTACAAAATCTTCTACTCTATTTTCTAAATATGTGTTAAATGACTTAACAATTTTAAAAATATGTTTTGTCAAAATGGAATGAATAAAAAGTGTTGGAATAACACACATTGAAAATCAAATCTACAAGTACACAATAATTGGATAGCTGAAACATTTCATTTATATATAAGAGAGGAAGTACATGTACATACCAACAACATATCACATGTTGGTACAAGTCAAACTTTCCAAACCATATCTAAGGAAAACATAGAAAACCCTAGATACCAACTTATCCTAGTTAGAAATCAATTCAACTAATGTTTATTACTCCACCAAAGATCCCCCTTGGTATTTTTTACCTCCCAAGGGGTGACAACTTCATAGGTACCCTCACAAGGTGTCATTTTGTTGGTTTGCATGAGCTATCATTCTCATCTTCTCCGGACTCATACAGTTCTTCTAATTATCTCCATCAAATGTATGATTGTACTAGCTCAGTTCTGGTATATCTCACCCTCCTCCTTGTCTCCGCAGATGACAGATGCACTATGGATGGTACATTGTGGTTTCACTATGATCCATATTGAGATTTTATGTATTGGTGTTTCATTTAGATGTGATGCTATAACTTCCTGGTTAGTTATGAAAGTGGTAAATATTAAAATGTAATATGATAGAACTTCATATTGTACATAGTTTTATTGTTTGTATCGTTGTACCTTGGGGGACCATATTTTTCATTTAGAAGTGTTGCCATTTCTCAGGTTAGTTTGTACTACTGGGTAGCTAGATAAGATAACATTTTTTTCCACTTCCTAACCACACTAGACACTTTTCACTTCCCTTTATTTCACTTCATTCCATCCATAAAAAGTTATTATGATCATGTATGACTTCTCAAGTGTTAAAATAAAGGTCTAATGAAGAAATCCTAAATTAGTAAAGCCAAAAAAGGATAGAGATGAAGAAAAAAAAATTCAAAAGTAAAAAATGTAAAGCTTGAGAATGCCACCTCGCTATGACGCCAATGCCCTTAGTCCCTATATTCTCTATGAATATATACATAAAAAGAAACTTGTTAGATAAATTGAACACATAAAGAAAAATGCATAAAGGGGTAGTAAGAATCAGTGTCGAGGACAAGTAACTCAATGCTAAAGCCCCCTCTTGAAGGTTATTGTATAAAATCATTATCTCATGGAAGCTAGATGAATAAATAAAAAGACCTATGCATATAAATGACTTTCAAGGTCATCACATGAAGAGTTTTATTTCCCCTTTTCATCATGATTCATTACATCACCTATGTTTTTCCTAGGTACTTGGAAAATACTTGTTGTCCTAGGACTTGTCACATGTATAAGTGTTAATGTTGTTCCCCCTTGGTAAAACTTAGGCAAATATTAAAACTAACCCTTATTGTTATGTTGTGCTAAGAGAGATCACTAGGTGTGTATCACCTAATGGCTTGCTAAGATGTTAGACCCATCACTCCAAGTGGGTACCTTGCATTGGGATCCATGTGCCATGCCTCAAAATTTGTTGACACTACATTGGGATCTATGATGCTTCCTTGGGATTTGTGTACTCATATTTCATCATATCTAAAAACATTGGGATATGTGTCATTTGTCTTAGGATCCATGTACTCCACTAGGATCTATGTCACTGCTTTGGGATCTGTGACAGTGCATCAGGCCATGACAAGGACGTCATGTCATCACACTTAGCACATAGACCACTCAAATTTTCTCTCCTTGCTTAGTTGAGCATTGTACTCACATGCATGCATCATTATTCCCTCTTTGGACTACACGTGGGAGTATTTGATGCATTTGCAGAGGTGGTTACAAGTTGTTGGAGTGGTTTCAGATGGTTATATTGACTAACAGATGATGTGGCATTGACCACAATGATTTACTTGAGGAGTTCCCACACTGAGAAGGTCACACGTGCCACTTACATTGGATTCTTATTGGTACATCCCACATGTGTGGGGGTGACGTCACACACTTGGAGTTGGTTATTTCTTGTTTGGTCCATCTCCTTGACTTGAGAGTTGGTTAGAGGGACGTTTTATCCTTTAGACCATATTTGACTTGTCCTTTACTCATTTTGGGGACATTGGCATAATTTTTGAGAGGGCACACTCTTTATAGGCCCTCCTAGTCCACACATGGCCCTTTATTGTTCATTTGGACCATTTTGAGGGGGGCACTCATGTATTGGAGGGTTTTAAGAGTTATTTTATCCCATTCATTTTATTTTTTTCATGGTTTTGACTTTGGCCAATGGTTTTGGGCTCATGGTTTTGAGATAACACATTGTATTTTTCATTGTATTGAGGAGGTTCCTTAGCTATAAAAAGATGAGTCCTCTCTCATTTTCATTGTTGGAGATTGATAAGAAAAATTGTCTAAAGAATTTCTTGAGTATCTATATATTTTTATGTGATGTTTTAGGCCATTGTTCAAGGGTTTGCACATATTATTTTTCAATTTTTTTGGAGGACAGAGCTACTACAAGGCCAACCAAGTGCATCTTGCTCCACTTAGAGAGGCATCTAAGGTATTGCTTTCTTTCCTTAAATCCATTTAACCATTGAAGCCTTTGATATTTGCATTGAGGTAGAGTATCTAGGGACTCTTTCTTCTTGCAAATGGTTGGCATTCTTTGATATCACCTTAGTAGTACTTGGAGAGACTCCCTAGTGGATCAATCCCCCCATCCAAGCCTTAAAGAGTCCTATTTTCCCTAGGTGATGCTTGGTAGGTAATCCTCTTTAGGTACCTTCAACTTTACCTCATCTTAAAACCATAAGTCTCACCTAGAATTGTGTAGTGACCCCATAGTCCTTCCTAAATCACTGGTCTATCTTTCTCTTCAACCACAAAAAACCCCAAAATAATCCTTTCCCCTTTTGTTTCTTTTTAATTGTTTTTATTTTGCAATCCAAGGTTTGATCTTGTCTCATCTTCGGTCTAGATTGCTTGATCTAAGAAGTTTTAACGATACATCTAATGCTTGGATTTCACATATGTTAAATTAATCTTCATTGAATATTTTAAGTTGTTAGCATCTAGCAAGGGTTTGATCTAGTTCTCATTGTATATATTATTGGATCTAACCTTAACCCCTCCATACTTGAGCCACCCTTTGAAAATATTATGAATTGGATCATCATGTGGGATGCCCTAATTATGTGCTTGGAATGTATGGCATAAACTTTTAACTTGAGATTTCATCTAATAATATTTGCAACATGTTGGTATTTTCTTTCTCTATACTTTCCATTTGAACAAATTGATGCCCTAAAAGGTCCAATGACCTCTATTAAAATGCAAAACGTCATCTCTTTTTGGTCATTGTTTTGAGGGTTATACATTGTTTAAAATTGTAGAGTTTCAAGTTAATATTTGGTTGATGATACATGCTCAAACAAACAACTAAACTAGATTGTTAAATCACATTTTTACACAGTTTTGTCTCTCTATGTTATGACCAACACTTATGATATCTACATGGATTCTTTTTATGACTAAATCTAGTGCAGACACATACTAAATCTCTGGTAGTGGAACCCTGTGGACAATGCCTAAATCTGTGCTAAATGCACTGTCATAATTTTTCTCTTATGGTATATTTGTTTTATTTATGTCCATGATCCGAGTTTAACAAGGCATCATTATTGTTTGTGTTGTAACATAGATTAAAATTCTAAATAAAAAATTCAAAATTTTTATTAGAATAGACATTTTGAGCCTTATATTATATCACTTTCTTAATTTTTCTTAATTTCAAAGTATGGTTTGTTGATTTCTTTCTTGGTTATTTGGTTTTGAGTGCTTCTTATGATTGATTCCTTTTGGTTTGTCATTTATGAGATGATGGTGTAGCAATGTGATTGAAATGAAGCAATTAGTGAAATCACATGCATACATGTAACTTAATGATCACGATTCATGTAACAAGCTTATTGCTTCACAAAATATTGTTGTTCCATTGAATTTTCCTTGCCTGCATTATAGTTATAGTTATGCTACTTGTCTTGATCAATTTTTCCAAGATTAGAGATCTTAATTCTTACAAAAGAAAGAGAAGAGAAACATAATTAATCACTATTCAATCCACAAGGATTCCAAACATAAAAGGTTGATAAATTAACCTATGCAAACTATTTCAATAAGACATTAGTAAAATTTTGCATAAGGTCCATTATAAATATATTATTATCTTCTCTCCTTTATCCTATTTTATTTTATCCTTGAGTCCTTTACAAATTGATATTGTTGAGAGGATTGAGTTGTTACAATCGATAGGGACTTGGTACAACTGATGGTTGTCATTAGGAGGCAGATTCATCTTGGTCAAAAACATTCTAGAGGCCCAGCCGGTCTTTTGGATGTCATTGGAAGCATTACCATGTTCGGTTATAAATCAGATTAGAAGAGTTATGTTTCATTTCCTCTGGAATGGGCTCTCGTCAAACAATCACTATCATTTATGCAGGTGGGAAGTCATAGCTAGACCAAAGAAGCTTGGGGGCTGGGGTATTAGTAGCCTCTCTATTTTTAATAAAGCACTAATTACCTCCTCACTATGGCGGGTACTAAATGAAGACAGCCTTTGGCACAGAATAATCGTGGAAAAATACCTTCAAAACTCTCCACTCATCAATTAGCTCAGGCAATCGAGGCATTTATCAAATTTTGCCTCACGATTTTGGTCTATTCTTGTACACACAGTCCCTATTATTCTTCACTGGATTAGTTGGCATCCAGGAGCAGGGCACGATATCATGATAGGTAAGGACAAAATTCTCGGACTAGGAGAAAGAGTTATCCTTCCACCTGATTTAATTAACCATATCAATAAAAAAGGTATTTCCTTCCTTTCTCATGCAATGATAGCAAGGAACCCAGTCATGGCTGTGCCGATTTGGGTGTCAAGTGATGATCTGGAGTTGACAGGTCTGCGAGCATTTGCCTGGAAAATTTTTACAACAGATTTAAATGGTGTTGGCATAACTATAAATCCAAATAAGAAAGAAGTTTTGATGTGGTCGGGCGATAACAAAAATGCGGATTTCTCTGTCAGAAATGTATACGATGCCATCCTAGCCTCACATTTTCTACCGGTGAAAAATGGTTGGCAAAGAAATTTCTGGAAGTGGCGACTTCCTTTGAAGGTAAACCTTTTCTTTTGGCTGGCTATTCAGAATAAAATACTAACCTGGGACAATTTACAATGGAAAGGGAAAGTTGGACCGAGAAGATGTTGTCTTTATGGAAAGATGACAAAAAATTCAAAGCATATTTTCATTGACTGCGTCTTCACCAGATCGATTTGGGAAAAAATTGCTAAAATGTTAAATTGTAATTTCCTTTGGGACGACCAGTCTCTCATGGAAAGTATGGACAATTGGGTTCTGGATAAAAACTTTTCTAAAAGATTGTTAATTATAACATGTTGGATTATTTGGAAAGAGAGAAACATGACTTTATTTGACAAGGCTGTGGTGTATAAGATTCTAGATATTCTAAATATTTATCCTCCAGTTAGCAATGAAAAGGGATTAAGACTGAGTTCGATTTTAAGGATGAATGGATATGCTTTAACCTTTTTTGATGGGGCAACATTAGCAGGAGGATCCAACTGTGGAGCGGGGGGAGCTATAAAATGCCCAAACTCACAAGCTTATCGATGGATTTTTAACTGTGGTGATGGAACAAACACAAAATCTGAGTTATTAGGAGCGTGGGCTACACTTACTGTTACAAAGCTGTTGGATCTTCATTATATTAAGGTTTTGGGGGACTCAAAAGTTGTCATTCAGTGGCTTAAACAGAAAGGGGCGCTACAAACAATCAGTACTGAAGGATGGAAAAGTAGAATAAGGGAATTGATTCCCACTTTTAAAGGCATTCATTTTCAACATATCTATCGAGAAGCAAATGGGGAGGTCGGCCAACTATCTAAGAAAGCCCCCACGACCCCAAAAGGAAGGATTTCCTATTACTCCTGGGATGGTGAAAAGGTTGGTCCCACTTTCCAAGTGGATGTCTTTTAAATTCTCCTTAACACTTTCTCCTTCGATTGATATTTTATGATGCAGTCCCTTCCTATGGGCACTAGAATTCTCTTGTTTTTTCTTATAAGTTTCAAATTATATTTTGATGTATTCAGAGGTTGTTTTTGCCTCATGATAGGGTATGCTTGGATAGCGAGAAGGTTATTTTGCCAAAAACCTTGCTGATTTTGACACTGATATTTTTTGATTATCAATTTCAGTTTTACTCATTTCTAAAGATGTTTTTTAAATTATTATTAATATAATTTTATGGGAAAATTTTCATTCAGAAAAAAGAGAGGATTGAGTTTTGTATATTAATGACATCATTTTGAGGATTTCTTTATTGCTCTTTTTTATTTGATCATAATTGCTCTTTTTTTCTAAATATGCTTTAAAGTAAGATCCTCTAATTTGTTCTTCTAAGCTATTTGAAAGGACAAGACATAAATTTGTATTTTAAAAAGACAAAAAAAAATAATAATTATTATTTATGGATCAAGTAATTGAATTTGTAATAATAATAATAATAATTTATTTTTAAGGTCACGGCCAAGGCACACCAAATTGGTGTATGAGATCCCCTTGTTTGTGGGACAAGGGACCCCCCTCCACCCAACGATTTGACTGATAAAGTCTATGGAGGTATACATACCCTACCCCCTTTGAATTTGAACTTATGACCTCTTAAGAGGAAATACATATTCTTAACCATTAGAAACTGTATAAAAGTACCTAAGTTACATATGTGATTTAATAATAATCATGAATGCTTTGGGTAAGTCATGTTGATCATGATGAGATTCAAAGTATTTTAAAGTTCACAGGGTTAACGTCCAAGTTGTAATAAACATGCCTAATAAAAGTCGCGATGAATTCATTGGCAGCCAGTTCATAAGGGACGTGTCAACGTGATGATAAGGCGCAGTTTCTTAGAAAGAAAGAAAAGAAAGAAAGAATTTTTAACGTCCACGAGGCTAAAAATAGCCTATGAGAACGCATAAATGTTGGTAGAGAAGAATGCAGAAGTGGTTTCACGAATGTGCAAAAGAATCTTGATGTCAATGTGAAATCAATATCTAGGAGTTGGTGACATTTTTCTTTATAGCTTTAGATTAATTTAGTTTTTTAGTTAAATTAAAATTTATCTTTTAGATTTAGTCTTTATTTAGTTAATTCAACTTTACTTTTAATTTTTTTGTTTACTTTAAATTTTAACATAGTTCAGTTGTTTGTAGTTTTAAGTTTTATTATTTTTGAGATTTTATTTAGTTTTAGTTATATATTTTAGTTTAGTTTGACTGGATTTTAATTTTAATTAATTTTATAATTAGATTTTAGTGTGTTCATATATTAGATTTTGATTTTATTATATTTTGATTTTATGGTTTGGATATCTAAAAAGAGTTTTATTGTTTGAATTACAAGATTTGAAGTATAACCTATTGGGATTGGAGAAGATTCGAAGCCTAACATCAAGGGGAATGAAAACAAACTCAAGAAGATTATAAAAAGAGGATGAGAGCTTCAAAGAAGAAGCGGGGGGGATTTTAGAAGAATTTTGGCAAAGAGAATATGTTTTCATTATATCCTAATGAACTATCATTTTATGTAAATTTATGAATCAAGGAGATTCATTGGATTCATCTCTTATTTGAATAAAACCTTATTTCCTTCTTTTTTCCATTTTAAGCTTCTTTAATTACATTTATGTTCTTTTTCTGTGTAATCTTAATTGACAACTTCACAATTTGGTACAACCTCCACTCTGTAACGAATATTTTATCAAGTCCTCTTTATGTGTAAAATATTTATTCATAATTAAGATTAAACGCTCAAAGGATTTCAGTCATGACCCTTTTTGTATTTTCATATATATATTTGATAGATTGCTAATAAGATTTAATTGAATGTTTTATATTGAATTCATGTTTATGCTTAGTATATGGCGTTTATTTTATTGTTGGATTCATTCACTTATGCTCATCAGATCATCCTTCTTCATCTTAGATTGTCAATGCCTTAGTCACGGTTCATGTCTAAGATTTATTGTTTTCCTCTTCTTCATCCATCTTTCACTTATCAACTATTGTGCTTTGTTCTATAAGACTCCATGCCCAATGGATTAAACCTCTGATCTCTAAAGTTTACAGTCTTTAATCTCAGTGCATTGTCATTTATCCATTACTCCGTTCACCATTCTTTTTACCATTTTTAAATTTAGCATTAGAGCTTAATGATAAAACTACTGCTTAGTGACATTGGGCAACCAACATTCTGAAATCATATGAGGGAGCCTCCTCTGACTAAAAGAGTTGGCTTGTAGTCAAAATATTGGTTGAAAATGGTCTTAGCATGTTCCTAACAGCCAGGGACATCTCAAGTAACAATAATTTGCATAGTCATCCACTTTCTATCCTGATCACATAATTTGAGGGGATTTGAGCATTAAACATAACGGTTGTCGGTATATGTTTTAAATGTTGTCTTGTTACATAGCTTTAATATCCTTAGTACAACATTGATTAATGAGTACATGTGATGGGTATTGATGGTTTGAGTGCCCTTGTCCTCATTTCACACTTTCTCACATAAATAAGCATAGATCTCCCCTCTTCCATTTGGTTGACATAACTCATTGGATCAATACAACTTTGGTGTCCTTGAGGTTTTAACACAACATTGAACACTCTCTTTTGATTGTAAGGTCATTTTCATGTAATCTATGGATGTTGATAGTAATACTTTGTACAAATCGGTATTCCTTTCATTGATCAAAGTAACTCATGGTTTTGATAAGAGCACTATAATCTTCCCTTGTTATGATTTCATTGGTCAAATTTGACATACGATCTTGGAATGGCAATGATAATGATGATTCTAAATGATGACGAATGATATGTGGTGGATGATACATTACTTTGGTACTCATGTTATTTTAATTTGAAACAACACACACACTTCATGTTCCAAACACTTTTAAATGGGCAGTTGTTGTCTAAGTTATATATTCCTTAAGTTCATTCACAATTGATACATTGGAATTTTCTTCACTCACATTAGATGTATTTTACCTTGGAAGGAAGATAACATTGACTATGTCAAACCCTTAGTCAAACCAAGCCTTGAACCTCCCCTTATCAATATAACGATCAAACTTAGTTTGACCCCTAGGATTGCCCTCCTTAGGTTAGGAACTGTGACGAACCAAGCTGGTTCATACACAAAATACCCAAAATATTTGGAATAAAATAAAGAAATCCATTAAGGATACAATATTATATATAAAATATGAGAGATTGAATATGATATGATTACAAATGAGGGCCCCATATATATACCTAAGCGGAGGTGCCTTTTCACTAAGAGACATGTCATTTCATTAAGATCTCTCTTCATTATAATGTGTATTTTCATGATTAATTATTTATATTTATGTTTATTACATTGTCTTCCCCTTTAGAAATTCTTTGTCCTCAAAGCATATTTATGGAAAGGCTTTACATCTTTTCTCTAACTTGTAATGTTTTCACATGATTATTTGTTCTTGATGTTGTCATAGTTGATGATACGAGGTGATATAAAATTTTAAGTGTTGAACAAAGCTAATGAACTGTAAAAGGATCTAACCATCCCAATTCGATCCTTTTTAGAATATTGTGCTTATATGATTCCCAAAATAAATTGTTATTATGAGACTCAATTGCACTGGCATTGTTACCCCCACAAATCTAGGGGTAACTAAGGAGATTGAGTCTCAAGACCCACAAGTAGTAGACATGGAGTGACGAGATTTGGATGACCAACATAGCCCATACATCCCCTCCTCTTCACCACATTTCACCATCATCGTTTACAACAGAGCAACATCCACCACATTGGTATGGTCCACGTGAAGGCGACGAGTCTTTCTTCATGAGGTAACTAGTCAAGTTTCATGGTAAGTGTCATTTTAATATTTGAGGCATTTGAATGAATTTCAAAGGATTCTTTCTAATTATCTAACATTTTCTTGGAAGTTATACATTTTTCCTCATTTCACCTTGGAGGTTATACCGGTATCCTATTAAGTGTTGTCACTCCCGGGGAAAGGGGTGCTACTGGGGGGGTATTCTTGAAGATCCATCATACTATTCCCGACCATACTTACCACTTTCCATCATATTTCCCTTCCATTTTCTCATCTTTTGGGTCTTTAGGTTACATGTACCCCCAAAAAAATTGTACCTCATTATCTTATGGGAAGAAGGGGCTAAAGGACCAGAGGGATTGTTGATGGCCTTAAATAAAGAAAGAAGTTAAGAGAAATCGTGACCAAAATGCAACAATGAGGTAAAGGGTAAAGAAAAATTCAACCCATACTTGAGCTATACCCCCCCATTTGGCATTGCCCCTAAGTCCTAAGTGTGAATAAATGCCTCACCTGTAAATAAGGAATTTAAAATACCCCACCATAAATCAAAAGCAAGGAATTCTATGCTTGAAACCTTTTTAAGGGGACTCACAAATCATAATAAAGAAAAAACCATAAAAGCGGCTTGGAAAAAGGAATCGTCAAAGAAAGGGTAACTTAATATGTCACACACCCTCTATAAAGGCACCCATGGAAATGAGACCATACAAGACCTTGCATGTGAATGACCCCATGCCAAAAAAAAATCCTTCAAACCACCTCACATTCATTACATGGCTTAGATTGGGTCCACTTGGAAAACATCCCTCTACTTGTGTCTTGGCACACCCAATAGCTTACTTGGATAACCCTCCCATACTTAAATTTGGAAAATTGTATAGTCTTTGAGCATGTGTGAAATATGAAAGGGGGGATCTAATGTTACTTGTTTGGGTGTCTCTTGTATTAAATATGATTTACTTGGCATGATTCTATGACTGGTGGACCCTTGGAGGGTGTACTTTGTTTGTCTTTACAGGTCCTTATTGATTACATCAGCCTTGGAGATAGTATTTCAATTTGGATCTTCGTAGGGGCAAGAAATCCCACCAGATGGACGTTGTTCCCCATAAATTAGAGGGATTGGATGATGAGCATTACACTTTAGGATGATGTCATGCCTTGTGAGAGAGGTTTTTGATTGATGTATCACCATGATTTCACCCCCCATTGCTTGTATGTTACTCACTTTGACCTTGACACCATGCTTTTGATGTGACATGGGGGTGCACTTGATGATGTTTTGGCATGAGGGTGGTGCATTACCCCACTTATTTGTTGAGTATTTGACAATGGGGATGACTTGGCACCATGAGGATGAGGATCACCTAGACTTTGGAGGATTTTCTCACCCTATGTCACCCTCTTGAAGGGACGTTGGAGGCTTTATTGTTGTTATTTTAGATGTTATTGGCCATTTTGGGGGTCGGCCTAGACCTATCCACCTTGTAAACTTAATTTTAGACCCTTATTTTGTGCAACTAGTGAGAAAAACGTTTTGAGTTTCTTCTATAAAGAGGCAAATCATTTTTCATTTCAGATCATAACTCACATTTATCACTTATCATTTGTCTCTCCTCTCTTGGATAGTTTCGCTCCACTTTCTTGTCTTCCTATGCAAATTTGGAGAAGAGGTGCAATGTGTCTCTTGGGTGGATCTTTTGGTTTGAGGAAGCATTTCTTATGGATGAAAGGTGTTTTCTAAGGTTTATATGCAAGACGTCTTGGTTGTAAGTGGATATTCTCTCTTTTGCTTGGATATTTTGCATGTTATTTTTCAAGGTTATCAATAAAACCCTAAACCCTAATTTCCCTTTGATGCTTTGCAAGGATATTGGTTGGAGATTGTTGAGACTCCTCTAACTTTCCATCCTTGTAGGACGAATCCCCTAAGGATTGTTGAGACTCCCTTAGGGCATCGTTCCCCCTCCCTTATGATCTTGCAAAAGGTTACTTTGAAAGAATATAATATCTATAAGGATTGTTTGGGACTCCCTTGCTAGACGTTTTAGGGAAACATAAATATAGAGATTGTTGAGACTCCTCTAGATCTTCCTTGACCTTTTCCCCTCCTTAATGTGCTCTCTCCCTTTACTCCATTAACACTTTAAAGACAAGGCACTGGTTGCATTTATAAACGTGATATATGCTCTCTCTAAATCACTTTCTTTATTTCTAGTTGTTTATGTCTAATGCAAGCAATTGATGCCATGACATTGATGAAATAATGTGTTTAGCTTGTTGTTGTAATAACTTATTTTCTACAACCATTAGGGTTGTAGTCCTATTGTTGATAACTCTCTTATAACTCAATAATTAACCATGGAAAGGCTTGTGTGATGATTGGATATTAAAGCTCTAGTAAAAGGATAAACTTAGAGTTGTTTATGTGCCAAATTCCATGGTTACATCTTGTTGTTGTTGCAATTTATGATTGTTTGTATACATCACTAATTTACTGCATATTTATAACATCATACCTTTTTCATTGATTAAGTAGTGGATTGGGGATTAGATAATGCATTTTGGACATAGAAATCATTGTTTATGTCATTGGATTTCTATATATACTTGTGCAGGTTATTTCTGGTCCAATACTAACCATACAACATCTTCTTCCAAGCCCTATCTTGATATTATTTGTGACCTTCAAAGGGAACCTTGAACATTTCCTTTTTAGACCCTTTTTTTACCTTGAGATCATTGGGAAGCCTCCCGTGTGTTGGATCCATTCATCACTAAAACGAGGGGAGATTTTATCTGAGGTGATAGTGGGTAGATACTTCCAATTGCATCATCTTTGTGCAACTTGTGAAGGCTTTGCACAAGTGACAGATTTCAAGATAACATGCATCAATATACTTTGGAAGATAGGTCAATTGTTTTCATTTTGAGTGATGTTGATAAATTGACTTGTCAATGACCCTTATTTCATGATTAGGATGTCGATAAGGTGTCTTTGTAGCATGAATTTCCCTTATAGTGCTTGTAGCGTTCTCTCGATTTACTTATGGTATTGTATATTCTTCATGCACTAGTGTTGCTTTGTTGATCGTTGAATTTATATTAGTAAGTACACTTGAAATTTCCATCGTTTGTACTTTAGCATCCAAAGTTGTCCTTACTTCAATTGGTTTTGCACCTTCTTGAGTTGCGATGTTGAATGGATATGTATTTTTTCCTTTCTCCACAACTTGGATTTTTACATCTAAGGGATTCGATGCTTCCTTCTTAATAAGTTGTTCTTGTTAGGATATTTATACACTTAGGAGTTAGATAAGATCTACTTGGTCTAATGTGTCGTTAGGTAAAAGTGTGTTTCTTTAGTATGCATTTGTAGTTAGGAAATTCAACGGTCACGATATGTTCCCGACATAGAGTGTTCTGACGGTTCATATTCTCCTTGATATTAACAACCATTGATCTGTGGCTTAACACCCGATTGGTTCATGATCTCTATTTAAAGAGCATGGAGGGTCATTTTCCGATGATCGATTGTGAGAAACTCTCTTTGTAATTTTTTTTCTTTTGCATTAATAAATTACTCCAAGTGGCCACGTTGGCTAGGGTCGTGGATGTTTCCCCATAGGGGTTTTATCAAGTCAAAACATTGGTGTGTTGATCTTTTATCTAGTTGTGTGAGTGGTTACTTAAGTTCTCCATCCTCTGGATGAATACCTATGTTGTCGAACATGGTATCAGATCTTGTTTGAAGACCCGCTCCTATTGTAGATCGAGATCGTGAAGGCGAGTTGATTCATCTCCATTTTATTTCATTTATGTACATTTTTGGGCTTATAAGATTGTTCTATTACATCTGAAGCGCTCGTTTCAATCAGGAACACTTTTCGTTTCACTCTAAAAGGTTTATGTTTGCGCAAGATATGACCATTTCAATAAGATCCGGAGGTATACAACCTGAATACACCATTTTTAAATTTTTATAAAGTATTATTTTGGTTTTATTTTGGTTTTATATTATTTGTTTCCAGGTTTCTACTCTTTTATATCTGTGTATTCTCTTTGCCCTGCGCCCTATGTGATCTCGATAAATCAGAAACAGTTAGGAAAAGGTGCATTTTCCGAGTAAGCTAACCGAGATCTGACCCTTGTTGTCATTGAGAAGCGAAAAAAAATTCTTGTGTGAAAAAAGTGTTTTTTTTACATCAACAACAACAACAACAATCCTCTTGCTAGACAATACAATATGTTTTGCTAGACTATTTGTTTAAAAGTTGCCTTATTAAGTAAGAGGTCTTGAGTTCAAGTCTCTCTTTTTGTTACTTTTTTTAAAAAGTTCATGCTCAATTGTAAAGTGTATTTCACTTCAAGTATAAAAGTGAATCACTATAAGTAGCTTTAATATTTTATTTTAGAGTTATTTATTTTGCATGCGACTTTTCTTTCATAAAGTAACTTCATTGTAAAAGTGATCCCCACTTCTTTTTATAAAAGTGGGTTACTTCATAAAGGAACTTACACCACCATGTGGTCCTTTAGTTACCATTTATGCCTTTTTTTAAAAGGGCATAACTTTCACATTTGAAGTCTGTGATTAGTGTCGTTTTTTTTTTAAACTGCCTAATTTTTAGAGATATTTCCATCCAGATCATCAGTTTTAGTTTTTAAATCCATATTTATTTAATATGGTTTCTTCCAATAATCTTTTGCTTATCAACACCAACTACTTCCAATGGAAATCTCATATGGAGGATTTATTAAGAAGTAAAGGTTTGTACCAGATCACCTTGGGAAAGAAAAAAGAACCCACTAATGATGATAAGAAATTCAAATGGGCTAATAGGAGTGATGAAGCACATTGACTATTCAGAATGTCCATCTCTCCTGATTTAAAGTTCCACCTTAAAGAAATTGATGACTCGGATGAAGCTTGGAAAAATATTGAATCTTTGTTTGGTAAACTCAATATTATTCGAGCACAACAATTATAAAATCAAGTATTGACTTTAAGTCCAAGTGTTTTTTCTTGCATTGGAGACTATCTATCTAAGTTTAAAACACTCTGAATTTTATGTGAAGAATGTGATATAAATATGGAGGAAGAGCGTTGCATCTATCTTATTCTTTCTAAGCTAGGTAGTGCATATTTTGTGTTTGTATCTACCTTTTATGCCATGAGAGAGGCTCTAGGATAAGCTTATCAAAAACCCACTCTGGAGTCATTTTGTACTTCTTTAATTAGAGAGGAAGATAAGCTTGTACAACTTGGAGTGATCAACACTGTATGTACCTCCAACAAATCCTTAGTCACCCAACACAAAGATAAACCCAAGAATCCCAAGAAGAAACATCCTCGCTACAACAACAAGAAACATAAGGGTCCCAAACCCACTCAAACAACTTCAGCTCCTAATGGTGACAAAGGAGAAAAATATAAAAATAAGAAGACTGACAGACATTGCAACTTTTGTGATAAAGATGGTCATGATGAATCCAAATGTTTCAAGAAGATGGAAGCTTTAGAAGCAGCGATGAAGAAGCACAACATCATTATTGATTCTACTTCTTCTTCTTCTTCTCATGGACATGCACTTTCCGCTTCTGGTTTCTCCTTCAATACAACTTCTACTTCTTCTTCTGATGAGTGGCTTATTGATTCTAGAGCATCGTATCATATGGCTAAGGATAAAGACATATTTTCTGCTCTAAATGAATGTAACACCAAGAAAATATTTGTTGGTGATGATAGATCTCTTAGTGTTGTGGGATTTGGAACAATTCAAGTAGATAATGGTCACTTCAATGATGTATTATGTGTTCCAAGTCTTTCTTGCAACCTTCTATCAGTATATCAAATCACTCATTTAGGTGAAGGTAAAACCGTAGAGTTTTCACCTCACCAAGTTGTAATCAAGGATCTAAAATATCCTAAGAATGTTCTTGCAACTGGAATTTTTGATGATATTACCAGGTTGTACAAGTTTGACAACTTTGGGTCATCATATTTTTTATCAGTTTTTGTTGCTCATAGTGATGACTTGAGAAACTTTGGCATGAGAAATTTGGTCTTCTAAACTATCGCTCATTGCAACAACTATGTAATCAACAGATGGTGACTGGAATTCCTCCTGTTTCATGCAGAGATGGTGTTTGTGCCGGTTGCGTTCTTAGCAAACATCATCGGGATAGTTTTGAAAAATGTGCTTCTTGGCACGCCTCGATCCCTTTACAGCTTGTTCATAGTGATTTGTGTGGTCCACTTTCTACTCCTTCTTTTTCTGGGTGCAAGTATTTCTTAACTTTCATTGATGACTTTTTCAGATGTACTTGGGTTTACTTCTTAAAACATAAGAACGGAGTTTTTGACAAGTTTTTGGCCTACAAGGCCCTTATAGAAAATCAATCTGGACATCAAATTCAAAGGTTAAGAACAGATAATGGAGGTGAATATGTGAACAATAATTTTACAAGTTACTTCACTAAAATGAACCTTTGCCCCTATAGCCAAAATGAATTCCATCCGCCCTGTTATTTACCTTACCGCCTCACATAAATGGGAGGTTCATTAGATGGATGTTAATTCTGTCTTCTTGTCTCCTTAAGAAATCTCTTTATGGTCTTAAGAAAGCTCCTCAAGCTTGGTATGCCAAAATGGACAACTTTCTTAGACACCAGATTCACTAGATGCCATTATGATCCTAATGTCTATACCAAGAAAGTAGGAAGCCATCTCATCATCCTTCTCCTTTATGTTGATGACCTTATCCTTACTGGTAGTGACTCAAAACTTTTAAACCATGTGAAAACCAACCTTAAGAAGAAAATTGAAATGACAGACTTAGGATTTTTGCACTATTTCTTTGGCCTCCAAGTTTTGCAAACCAATGAAGGAATTTTTCTTTCCTAGTCTAAGTATGTTTGTGACCTTCTTCGTCGCTTTCACATGGATGATTGTAAAACAACCCCTTCTCCCTTCGAGTCTAGAGTTGAGCTTACTGCCACATGTACTCTCGAAGTTGATACCACCCTGTACTGTCAGTTAGTTGGTAGTCTCTGATACTTGACTCATACCCGTCCTGATATTTCCTTTGTTGTGGGTCTTGTTGTCCGATATATGTAAACACTCCATGAAATCCATTGAAAAGCAGCTAAAAGGATACTTCGCTATGCCCATGGTACAATTCAGTTTGAGATACATTACAGTTCAAAGAGGGCTCCTTTATTGGTTGGTTTCATTGATTCAAATTGGACTGACGACCTTGATGATCGTAAGTCTACTGCAGGTTATGTTTTCAGCCTTGGTTCAGGACCTGTCACTTAGGCCGGTAAGAAACAATAGGCTATTGCACTTTCTTCAACAAAAGCAGAGTACCGAGCATTGGTAAATGCAAGTCAAGAATCCTTTTGGCTTCGACAAATCCTTTCAGAGTTTGGATTCCAACAACAACATCCGACTAGCCTTTGATTCGAAAATCAGAGTGCCATCAAGCTCGCCAAATACCTAGTTCAACATCAATGCAACAAACACATCGAGCTACACATGCACTTCATCAGAAAGCTCATTCATGATCAAGTTATTGAAGTGATTTTTTTCCCTACAGAAGATCAAGTTGCAAACATTTTTACAAAGTCTCTTACAGAAGTGAAGTTTTCTAAACTTTGATCTATGTTAGAACTTCATGAAGTTGTCATCAAGGGGGGATATGATCTAATTCCTCCTTCCTTCTCCTATTGTGTCAATATTGTAAATCCTTCAATCCTATCCCAAGTTATTCTTAAAGGGGGATGTTAAGATATTTAGACACTTAGGAGTTAGTTAAGATTTACTTGGTCTAATGTGTCGTTAGGTAAAAGTGTGTTTCTTTAGTATGCATTAGTATGCATTTGTAATTAGGAAATATGACGGTCACGATATGTTTCCGACATAGAGTGATCTGAAGGTTCATATTCTCCTCGATCTTAACGACCATTGATTTGTGGCTTAACACCCGATTGGTCCATGATATCTATTTAAAGAGCATGGAGGGTCATTTTCCAATGATCAATTGTGAGAAACTCTCTTGTAAAATATATTTGTAATCTTTTTCTTTTGCATTAATAAATTGCTCCAAGTGGTCATGTTGGTCGGGGTCGTTGATGTTTCTCCATAGGGTTTTACCACATCAAAACATCGGTGTGTTGATGTTTGATTTGGTTGCGTGAATGGTTATTGAAGGTGTTCGTACTCTCTTGGAATACCTGTGTTGTCGAACATTTATAGCTTGTTTTCCATCAACTTCTTATCATTCTTAAGCTTCCCAATTTGTCTAAGTAGGTTTGATTGTGATTCCTTAGATGTGAAGGTTCTTCATTTCCTGATTTTTCAACTTTTTCATGTCTCGATTCTCTACTTTCTCCTCTTTTAGCCCTCTTATTTGTTCAAGCAACCTCCGATTAAGGTTTCTTAAGCTATAATTTTGTTACAATCTTTTATTAGACTCCTTCGTAACCTTCTTCTTCTTGATTTGTGCAAGTAATTTTTTACTGTGATCTTTTAGGTTCCTGGTCCTCTTCTAATAATTCCTTGTAATACATATCCTCGAAATATTAGTTATTTATTTTTATTTTGCTAATTCATCGTCTAATTTTTTTATTTATAACACATATTATTACATTTTCATATTACCTTTAAAATTTCTTTATAAAAAAATAATATGACAATAGTGATAAAAACATGTTAGAGTTTCAAAAAATCATTATATTTTTGGCATCATTTCCACAATAGGAACGTTTCATTATAATGATATAATCATCCGTTGAGTTTATGATTCCTAGTTTAACTTATTCCTGAATTAACTAGAAGAATAATTTAATATTAGTAAAGTGCCTTAATATTATATAATATTATATAGTATAAGTATTTTTTATTCTTTTCAATAGTTTCTTGGTACTTAAATATTTTACTTAGGCTTAGAAACTTAATTTATAATACTCCTTTCTTCACTTCAATTTATAATACTTTTTTTTTCATTTCAAATATTATAATCTTAGAGAGATTATTTTTAAAGACTTCTTCTCTTTTTAAATTTGATTTGGAATTTTAATATTCTTTTTTGTTTATCTTCTTATTAATGAAAAAATAAAAATCTTTTTTAGGTTTATATATATATTCGTTATTAGTCACTGTCAAAGCAAGACTATAACAATGAGTTTGTTATTGATTTGACATTAATTTGCTTTATATTTTAAATTTGTTTGTAAAATGTAATGTTTAACTTAAGAAAATAAATATATATGTTTTTATATAGTAAAAATATTTATTTTTCTCATCTCTAATTGGTTAATATATTTCAAGTCTTATTGTTGCCTTCACGTATTTCAATATTTAAAATTAATTGCATGATCAATAAAGATTGCATGGCAACCCAATCCTTGCCTAGTTAGTTGGGAAATACATGTTGAACAATAAAACTTAATATAACTAAATGCACAAGTAATGAATATTTTTTGTCAAAAGATAATAATTGAGGGTTGTTTGTTATTCAAAATATATAATGAACAGTAATAATATTCATAAATATAGTAAATATATTATAAATATAAGATAAATATAATCATAAATAATATATTAGATAATAAATATAATAATAAATAATATATTAGATAATAAATATAATAATGCATAATAATAACTACATAGTACAATTTTTTATATTTAAATGTGGTGATTGGTGAAATTCATTGATTATGTAATTAATTCTACATATTGAAAGGCGTGAAGGGAGCAATAACACTTCAATTCTATGAACCAATTAGAAATGAGAAACAAAAATATTTTTATTATATCCAAAAATATATATTTATTTTCCTATGCTAAACATTACATTGCATACACAAATTTATGGTAAAAGACAAATTAATGTCAAATCAATGTCACATCAAAAGCAAACTCATTGCTATAGTCCCATGGCATGGACTATTAACAACAAATTCTAATTGGTTGTATAACATATATAGCACTTATTACACCATCACAATAAAAATATTTTTTTAAATTTACATTTGCCAATATAGAAGAAGAAATAAATAGTGATGTTAATGTTTTGGATGTGTCATGTCATAACATATTAAAATATATATTATATATTTTATAATATATTTGTCAACACATTAAAATATTATATGTATTAAAATGTATATTATAATATTATATAAATTACAATATATTATATATAATATATATGTTAACACATAAAATAAAATAAAATATTATATATATATATATATATATATATATATATATATATATATATATATATATATATATAAAATGTTTATTTTTTATTTTTAAAATAATATTTGTAATAATAATAATAATAATCCACACCAAATTGGTGTATGAGACCTCTTTGTTTGTGGGACAAAGGACCCCTCTCCGTCCAACGATTTGACTGATAAAGTCTATGAAGGTATACATACCCTACCCCTCTCTGGATTTGAACCTGTGACCTCTTAAGAGGAAACACATGTTCTTAACCATTAGGCTCACTGCTTGCTTAGCTTAACTAGAAGGAAATTCAGGTTAATCCCAAAACTATATGGCACCTACATTAAAGTAAAATGATGGCAAGATATTTTTTCTAGTACCTGTTATGACAAATCTATAAACTATGTGTCATCATGGAGCAATAAGGCTTTCTCCATCCCTTGTGAGTCTATGTCGAATTCTTTTAAGACGCTGATTTCTTTTAAGATTATGAAACTAGCTCATTTGTTAGCATAATATTCATGTTTCAAAGTAATCATCATGAATAATTATAAGGTGTTATCTATCATCTTCATTTCCAAATTTACTTAGCAGGGACTAAGCTGCCATCCAACCCTTATTCATAAAAAGAATCCACATCTCAAAATGAATTAAAAATTTAAAAAATGGATCTCTCTTTACCCACTCGGTAATGGTGGTAATGGCTCAACAAACTTGACCCTACGGTTTCCCTTCACTTTATGAACGACATCCACTTAATATTTTAATATTACTTTTAGGATACATTGTAAATTTTTTATTCTTCAGTGTATAATTTCCTTGTACTGTATTTGTTATAAAAATAAAAGTGTATAAATACCAAATGTGGCAAATTTTACCTTTACAGCTTTGACTTTAAATTGACAGTTGTAAGATATACGATGCATAAACTGAAAAGACAATTTTTTTATTACTCACTGATTATGCCTTCAATCGTAAGGATTAAAACACATTGCAACCATGGTTTTGCAAGTCTGTTATAGATCTTCATGGTCAGTGTTAATTTAATTTATTTTTTGGCTACGTCTTTGATTACTCTTTCCCACTTTTAATTGCTAATCATCGTGATGGTTAGGGGAGTTTTGTCAAGGACCGTGTTGGCTCTATAACTATGACTAATATACGCCCAAAAAGATGCACACAATCTAAAATTGACAATGTATATGATGGTTGTGTATGGACGGTAACACTAGTGGCTTCTTTAATCTATGTATTATGTATTACAGAAATAATCTTATATTATTCCATATATTGATGATAAATGTTCTCTGTTTTGTTTCTCCAGTGAACTGTCCACAACAAAGACAAAGATCCTTCTCCTGGTTTACTTGACTTTTGTTCCTTGTAATGGCAGTGATCACTCTTTACTATGTAACAAAATTTTATATGAAAAACAATTGAATGCCATTTTCTCTTGACATTGATATTTGGCAGCAGAATACTTCACTTTAAGTGGAAACTTTAGACTTCAAATGGCCCAAGGCCAATATTTTTTTGTCAAAGGCACGAAATTCTTAGAATTTTGAAAATTTGAGTGGCCAAAGGCTTGCAGTGATGTTGCCAAGGGAAACAAAATTTGACCAAGGGTCTAAAGGCCAAATCTAGGATCTTGATTTGTTGTAATACCAAATGTGATGAACCAAGCTGGTTCATACAAAGAATACCCAAAATATTTGTAATACAATGAATAAATCCATTTAGGATAAAATAGTGTTATATATAAAGTATGAGAGACTAAATATGATATGATTATAAATGAGGGCTCGATATATATACCTAAGTGGGAGTGCATTTTCATTAAGAGACATGTCCTTTTATTAAGCTGTCTCTTCGTTATAATGTGTCTTTTCATGATTATTTTTTTATTTATATTTATATTATGTATTTATGTTTATTACAAGATCCCTAGCCTTAAAGTGAAGAGGATAGACCATTGAGGTGATAGTGGGTGGCTTGCATATTTGTTTCTTCAAGTTCTCCTCCGTAGGGCGACACTTTCCCTTAGTGAGAATTTGAGCGGCAACAATACATGTACTTCATCCCACAAGTGTACAAGGTGTCTCCTTCTCTCTCGTCCTCGAAAATCACATCAAGTAGCACTAGGGTTTCAAGAACCCTAGTATTATTCTCTCACAAAAGAGACAAGACACCAACCTCCTTTTACCCTCTACAGTTTATCACCTATCTTCTTTGCCTCCTTAGAGTGTGTAACATCCCGCTCTTGTGTGCACTGAGTGAACTTTGTCTTTGAGGACACTTGCTTGCAAGTGATCCGGATTATTATACTGTTGGGTGTTTGATTATGATTATGAGACATTATGGATATGATGACATGTTATTTTACTGTATTGACATAGATAGGTGCTATTGACTTGGTTCTCCTGAGTGTACAGGATTTGGACCGCGAGGATGTTGAGGCATCGATGAAACCCTTGGACTCCGGATCGAGTCAGGGAGTGGACTAATGAGGTTTGATTTTTGTATATATATGACATATGTGCATCTGATTAGATGTTATGATTATGGATTTTCTTCTTACATGATTTGTTGATGATGCAGGCTGACAATAGATTGTCGACCAGACTCACATGTGGAATAGAGGGGTCACACATGACTAACAGAGACGTTGAGGGAGAGGTGTGGACAACAACCTTGCCACAGCCTACTAGCACTCCCGCTGTGGCTCAAACTGTAGGTTAATGATTACCTAGTTTGAGAAGACCCACAATGTCGTGAGGGAAGACTGCGATAGTCGCTCACGATGATTCTAAGGGGCGCGCAATAAGGCAGTGACCTTATTCCTTAGAGGCCTTTAGTCTCCCACAAGATCACCTAGCGGAGTATTGACTCTAGGGGTTTTTTATTTCTACCAAGTCAGTCAAGAGGCGAGTGACACCCTTGGAGCACAGAGTGCATCCTGAAGGGCACGTCGCGCAAGAAAAACGAAAAGAGGCGAGTGACACCCTTGGAACACATAGTGCATCTTGAAGGGCACGTCACGCAAGGGAAACAAAATGAGGTGAGTGGCACCCTTGGAGCACCTAGTGCATCCTAAATGGCACGCCGCGTTGTCAAATAATAAATGAATGAACCTAGATGGCCTTAGAATGAATAATGTGATGAGAAAGATTTAAAACAATCTCCCTAATAAAATGTTGCCCAACCTAGGAAAATAAAATCTAGGTCTAAGTGATACTTGTGATAAAAAAAAAATATTTATATAAAAAGAAAAATAAAATAAATAAATAATAATGATAATCATCATTAATCATGTGACGAGAAGGGGGTAAGCAATTCAATTAATTTATAAAAATCTTTTGGAGGATAAAATTTAAAAAGGGGGAAAAGGGGAAATAATTGTTTTGTTACATATGCTAATTAAAAATTTATTAATTAAAAAGAAAAAGGGGGAAAAGGTAATTTTGTACACTTGCCAATTTGAGTTTTAACTGAAAAGGGAAAGAGAGAAATTTAAAAGAATTAGGAAACTAGGAAAAAGAGGGAAACATAAAAAGAAAGGGAAACAGGGAAACATAAGGAAAAAACAGAAAGACTAACTTAGTAAGGTATCTAACATTTAAGAACTTTCTAAATTAAACTCAACTAGTAAATTAGTAAGGGAGTAAGTCATTAATTTGTGTAAGGGAATACAAGGACACCTAGGAGCGATTCTAGGAATGCTTTTAGGTGGGTGAGGGAAATAGGAGTAATTAATTAATTAATGAAATTAATTTATGGTGTAATGAAGGGGATGGGTGACACATGTACAGGGTGGATTTTTTATGAATTAAATTATTGAACAATAAATTAAATGGGATTTTGGGAAGTAAATGACTTAGAAACTCTGTATAAAGGAGGGAGGAGGAGGATGATGGATCTCCTCTGTTATGTGTAACGTTACACTATAGGATTTTAGACTTGACTGCCTTAGATTGTGGGAGTTGGGATACCCAGCTCGGTGAGGAGTGGTAGCTCGGCCTTGTGAGGCGAGCTGGGAGCTACATGATCTCTGGTTCAATGTGCGTGGCCCCTTTGCAGCTCGGGGGGCTAAGGGGGAAGAAGAGTACCCTTAGCGTTGGCTGGGAGATATTGGTGAAGTCTCATCGGTCGGCAAGAGGGAGTTGCACAGAGCGCGCGGGATAACGACTCAGAGCAGGCGACTTGGGCTATGGCATGCTTACTTGTATTCTGCATGTTAGATTCGTATAAACCTTACGCCTTCATTTCTGTATTGTTTTTAACTGTGTAAAGAAGGTGTTGAACTTAGTTGTTTAATCGAGAACTTAAATTTCCTTAGCCTTAAGCTCGTTGCTTGACTTGATTCCCTTGGAAATCGATCCTTGAATGTTGTGACCACCCTATGGTTTTATTGATTGTGTGATGAGTTGTGATTTTTACTTCGTCCTCGTCCTTAGCTCATCAGTCCTCGCTTGAGCAGTCAGCCAGGAGCCAGATTGATGGTCGTCACTTCGGTGTTAATAGTCCTATAGATCCTAACGCCCTGTTTTTCTGTGCGTGGATGATGAGCGAAGGATGTGTTGTCAGTCGTCTAACCCTGATTGAATGTTCTTGGTTGACTGATGGTCATTGCGCCTTCTTGCGTTTGATTTACCTCTACTTATGGTTCATCTTTCTCTCTGTGATCCGCTCAATACCTCTTTGTGTTTTTAACATAACCTCTGCCCTTGTGGATGGATTTTCATTTCCTGCGATTTTAATGACAGCGCCCAACCCTTGACTGGTAAAATCTTAGCATTATTAAATTTTGAATGAAAACGGTTGATTTATTTATTGCCTGCGTTTTTACTTTGGAATGATAGTAAATTTAGGCCCTCGATAACAACAAAACTTTTATTTTGAGTACTGCGTTTTTACCCAACGAATTTAATCAATGTAATATGGTTTGGAGCCTCAGTTTCTTTGGATAGAGGTAAATAGTGTAGGTGTATTGGTAAATGGTAAATTCCTTACACAGTGAGTGGTATTGACACACATCGAATTTGTTGAGAAGTATTGTAATCTTATTATGTATTTCACTTCGTTAAGGCAACGATCCCTCCTCCGTAGAGTTCACCCCACCTTAACCTCTGACGGTGTTCTTTTTACTAGATGGTGCGTTTCCCATGTCCAAGAATGATCGCATTAACACCCGACTATGTGTTTACCTTGGGTGAGTAGTGTTAACTGTGCCTTAGTGGTTTCTACTGTGTAGTGGGGGCATATGTACTGTAGTAGGTTGCGTTAGCATTTCTGGAACAACGATTTTATCCTTGTAGCATTCTTTACGACTTACCTACCTTCATGGCTGCGTTTCTACCTTCTCCAACCTGCAACCGTTACCTTGTTGACTACAAGTGCCCCTCATTTATGCCTTTCGCCCAGATCCTTACTCACCCACGAACTACCTTCATGTCTGGTTTTGTAAACCCCCACTACCAGCAAAGTTAATTATGGTTTTTGGCAACAATATTTGGCCTTTAGCTAAAGTGAATCTCATTGTAGCACTGTAGCGTTGTATTGAGGCAATTTTATTTAATTATTTACAATGCTAAACTTACTATAGATATTCACGCGGTTGTTGTTCGGTGACAGTCTTATTTCAGAAAATTCTTATGGAATTTACACCGCATTAAATCTTTTCTAGCGAAGCTAACTTAGTCTATCCTGACAGCGAAACTTTAATGGCATTATCAGACCTGAGAGGGCCACTCATCTTGTGATTAAAAGACAACAGTTTCATTTCAAAAGACAGCTCACGCATTATCCTTCATGGCTGCGCATGCCTGACAGTGGCTGTGATTTGTGACTACTTGTCAGTGAACAAGCATTTATTTTAGACAGCTAATTCACTGAGCTTGACAGCGAATCCACCTTGCACTTACCTAAACGCAATTTTTTTTATTTGGATAGCAATTTTTACTTACCCTTTTCTTGCAGTGAATTCTTTGATTAAACACAAAATTTTCTAAATAAAAGTTCAGTTTCTCTGTCATCTCCTTATTAGATTATTTTTTCCATTTAATTGTTGATGTATAAATTGTCTGGCGAATAATTTATGATGCTTAATAAAAGATCCAATTTAATTGGATTACAAGCGAATCACTTCTGAAAATTAAAGTTATAATGATGTGTTACTTAGTAATTCAACGAATGAATCCGCTTCTATGCTAATTTCGTTGATTAATCATCATGGTGTTAAGGATGGGTATTCTGCCTAATTTAAACTATGGGGGACATGGCCAAGGATTGTATATTCCCTTGGTGATTTAGGCCGCAACTTCATACCTTGAATGGCTGTGACTACCTTGGCACAACCTTATCATTGTTAGACAGTCATCCCTTTAGATAACATTTTCAATGGTTAATAGAAAACCTGTATGATGTGATTTGACAGTCATAGTTGTAATGGTAAATTGTACACAGCTAGTTTAGTAAGCATTGAGACACTTTATTTTATTTACTCAGCGATGGCATATCCCTTTAGACAACAAGGGATGGTCGATAGTATTGGTGTAGTTACAACATTTCCTTATTGTAACAATGATCAAAGTGTTTTTCTCATCCTTCTTTTAGTGTTAAGAAGCAAATGTTGTGACAGTGGCTTACATGCCAGCGAGATGTTGTATTGTTAAGTCGCAGCATTTACCTTGTAATCGATTTTTGGTCTGTGGTTTAATGGGTGTTCAGTTGCGCTAAGACCTTTTCCTCGGCGTACAGTTTGGGGCTTAAAGGATCGCAACTCGGAAGTTAGCAACCTAGTTCCAGTTTTAAGAGAAAGCGAATTATACTCATCAACTTGGAAATTGGGATATAGTCGCAACGAACTTTTGTTCTAATAATAATCTTTCAATTGTGTAGGTTGGACTTTTTGCGCAAGGAATTTATGTGTGTATGAAGGTGATGGTCGCCTTGATTGACTTGTCGTTTGGGTGCTAGGGTTAGTCATCAGGGGTTAGATAGTTAACTCGATCTCCTAGCGCGTCGATTTTAGTTTGTGGTGCGGGTCCAGTTTTTTACTGTGCCACGATTGATGTCACACCTATCACCAGGTGATGACGAGATTCCTGATGAAGGGATCATTGCTCACCTTAATGGATAGAGGTGAAGGATAAATTGGTCAAGTCTGTGCTTTGCATTGTGGGCATTGTTTGTTGTAGTTGTTTTTGGTGTTTGGGTTGTAACATCTTCATGCATTTGGATGCGTGCCATAGAGGTTCGAGTTACTGGTCGTTGAGGCCGTTGTGTCGGGATGGGGAATGTTGTCCCTTGGCCGGTAGGTGTTGTTGTGTTTGTGTCGGGCGGGTAGTCGTATCTATCCTTTGTTTTATGCATGTTTCGTCCAACTGCTCGTTGTGCTAGTGCATTGAGTCATTATCGTCCGTTTCCTGATCTGCGTGCATGTGTTCATCGTTAGGTGTGCGGTTCAGATATTGTCGTCTTTGCCTTCTTGCCTAAAAAAAAAAAAAAAATTGCACCTATGCTTCATTGTGGTCGTAACGATTGGGGTCGTTACAGAGTGAAACCCTTAACCTATTTCCCTTGAAATTCTCAAAGAACCATAGTGTTCCAAGAAAAAAGAGAGATGATACAATTAAGAGTACACAAGAGAGAGAGAGAGAAAGAGAGTAGTGGGCTCCACTCCTCACATATTTAATACAAGTGTTTGAAGAATGAATGTAAGAATGAAATTAATCTTTCCTTCCTCTATTTATATGGGAGTAAGAGTGGCCAACAATATAAAGTGGACCTAGTCCACTACAAGCAACCTAAATATACACATGCAGGCTCACATGTGAAGAACCCCCACTCCGAGTGACACGGGTCAAGCTCCAAGGTGAAAACAACCAACAAGAACACCCCTCAAGAAAGGTCCAACACTCCACCTCTACAAGCCTTCAAAGATCCAATGTTCCAATGTCATGCTCTCTAGGTCCACCCTACCTACATGATTACTCCTTCAACCCAAGCATTGTTAATTCAAGTACAAGCCTTCATCCAAGAATCCAAGTATGACCATGCCATCTAGGGCTCAATACCCTCCTCTAAGATGCCCAATACTCCTCCTCTAATGCAAGTTATCCCTCAAGCAAGCAACCAA
>JASDQU011028510.1:14035-31442 GCA_032191745.1 Picea mariana | reverse complement strand
TGTGTAACCTAACCAGTGGGGTCCGAGCCATCAAATTTGGTTACATCCACCCGCGGAAGGCGTATGTCCCTTTGAAAGTGATGGGGTTGAAAGGAACGGGAAGAAGTTTCACCTTCAGTCTTTTTATGTGTATCAGGGAAAGAGTCATCGAGAGGGATTTTGAGTTTGGTGTAGATTGATACAACGACAGTTTCAAGTTCTTGTTTGACTTCTGCCATGGAAGACTGCATGGCTACATTGACAGATGCATTTATGGAGGCATTTATGGAGGCATCCTGGGAGGCAATAGTAGCACTGAGTTGTTTCACTTCTTGTTGGGTCTTAAGGAAACCATCTTCCAAGGTGTTGAGGCGAGACTCATGTTCTTGGCTACGGGTATGGGACATGGGGATGGGTGAACTGGGAAGGGAGCGGGCGGGGTCAGAAATTTTTGTAGAAAAATGATATGGATGAAAGGGATAATGGAGAAGAGATGGGTCTAATGGAATAGGTCTCAAATAATAGTGAAAAAATGGGTGAACTGAAAAGGGAGTGGGCGGGGTCAGAAATTTTTGCAGAAAAATGATATGGATGAAAATGATAAGGGAGATGAGATGAATCTAATGGGATAGGTCTCAAATAATGGTGAAAAAATTTCCAGACTTTTTTTTTACAACTGCGGGGTTATGCTTTGGTTTGAAGAATGCTGCAGTGTTGAAATATCCAAATTCTGAACCATAGAGTATTTACTTAGCAACTTGAACACAGATGTGAGTCAATAGATCTTGCCGGTTTAATTTGTTTGTGTTGTTGTTTATGTTTTCCAAGGGTTAGGTATTCAAGGGTTCTACAGACAAGGGTTTGCCCTGTGCTATAGCTCTTTGATATACGTGCGGGGTCCAACAGTAGTACTCGACCCAATATCTCAGGGCACTAACTAAGGAGGATAGACCGTACCCTTAGCCATACTACCCGACTACCCAGGTACTAGAGAGTATCTTCCCGAGTGCTGTTCTCGGTGACACTATAGCAGTCTAGCGACCGATAGGTTTATCTAAAGAGGGATTCAAGAAATCTAGGCCGATCCATACACAGGTGCTATCTGATGCACTACCACTCGAAGGGGTACCAACAGGGGTTACAAGGGTGGCCAACAGACGTGCGCTTAAGAACCACTTGTATTTCCTGCGTGTATGAATCCCTCAATCGCGAGTTTATGTGCGTAATGACAGATCTCTGTGGCTTAAAGACGTCGGAATACGTCTCTACCCTGGAAAAAAAATACCCACAATTTCTGCCAAGGAAAGTGCTTTGATACCACTTGCAAGATACCAGATATATAAAATATGCAGAACAGAATTGAAATGCTAGAAATGACAGAATAACAGCAAAATATCCAGCATAATCTTCACAATACACAAAAATGATATATGAAATAGCAACAGAAATAGCACTTTGAATTAGATAGCAATGTTCACAGGCCTCTTCGAGGGGGCAATCTCCAGTCGAGTGACGCTCTGTTATAATAATCTCCAAGCTAGGGTTTTTCATACCCTCGACCCTTATTTATACTAAATATGTCTCTTAAGAGAAGCATCTAGAGGAAGATCCTTCTAGAAGCGGAGGCTTCTATTAGGTCTTCTTACATTCGCCTTATTCTATTTTATTGAAAGGTCTTATTAATATTGACCTTTATTACATCCGAATACATTGATCTACTTATGTGCGGGTTAGGACCTTAACATAAGGACTTCATGTTCTCGGCTATCAGGGCTATGACAATAAGCTTTTGGATTTGGTGAACGTCGAGGTGCGAAAAACCGATGATGTTAATCATGGTTTAGGAAAACTTTACTCTCGTTTCTATCCTCGGTGAAAACTTAAAACGATTTCACCGTTTCGTTGCTCAGGACGTGTGAACTACGTGATTTATAGCATCCGACCTACGAGATCCCGAGGTAGAAAAAAAAGAGGAAACATATTTACGAAAGGTAGGACTCGCCTCAAGAGTACAATAATCATCGTTGTTTACGTGATAAAGCTTCAAAGATTTTGAAACCACAGATGGAAAATACGAAAACCATCTTTTGATTTTGAGCATTAATTTTTTTTTTGTGGCGGGCTAGAAAAAAAAAGGCTGCTCCAACAGGAACATTGGAAGATGGTATCACAACAATAGTTTATTTTTTCTTTTGTTGTGTGGTTTCAATAAAAGTGCCAAGGGGAAAACCCCAATATGTAGTCATGATAGATGTTAAAATAACATCATAAAATTCACAGAATAAATGATTCAGTATGTGTGACCCCAAAGAAAAAGTTACCATGGAAACAAGGAAGATACCTCACTTCATAATCCTAAGAAGTCTAAGGAGGAAGAGGAGGATCTAAATCCTTTGGGAACAAATGATGACACCCCTATGAACTCGTTGATTGCACAAAGCACAACCCCACCTTCAATATATAGAGGAAGTTTCCACAATATGTTATTTTAGAGGAAAATTAGAAGTGCACACCGTGCTAAGCAAGGTCAAGTTAGCCTTCAAGGTGATACATAGTAGTTACAATAAAGAATATAAATTAAAAATGGCCCCACAATGCTTGGACAAGAAAACCCATAGATGGGGTGAGAGACGAGTCTCTAAAAACCTTGAAGGGGAGTTTGGAGAGGTTTCATATCCATTAATAAATGGGATGATCCCTCTTATGTTTAACCCTTGCACCCATTCCAGAAAGAATTGATAGTTTAAGAATAAATAAAGGTTCAAATTATCAGAGTCAAAGACAAATCTCCATGAATTTGGTGTGAATATCCACATCTCAAATTTGAGGTTAGAAATTCAAATTGAGGTAAGAACGTTTGAACCTTTTTCTTTTGAAAATGATATTACTACAACTAGAATAGAAAAGAATTGGGTTGAAGCCCTCAAGAGAAAAGTACTTTCTCCAGTAAAAGGGGTTATGCATATGATGGGAGGGAAAAGGAAGAGGGAATTTTTGAAATTCCACAAATAGAAATCCCTAACCATCTACTTGCCAAAAAAAACCTAATCCTAGAACCCAAAACCTCTACTATAAATAATCTTAGCATTGGTTTATGGGACATGTTTGCAACCCTCAATAACATTTTAAGGATAAATATTTATGACATTGACTCTAAATATGAACTTGAAGATACTCATCTTGAACAACGTGATAATGAATCTAATGTACAAGACCAATCCTCTCCATTAGAAAATGTAGAACCCTCGATTTCTCTTGTTGCAATGACCAAGTTGGGTAGTATTAATATCTTCAATCACTTATTCCTACATTATAACACAAAAGTCCCTTGATTTAACCTCTTCTAACAATACTAAGAACATTCTTGATAATAAATAGATAAAGCAATTATGTTCCATCTTGATACTTCTAAACACTTACCCATCAAAATCATAAGACACAAGCACATTCAATATTAAGGTGAGGTGCATAAATAAGTACACATGTTGGCACATACACCAAAGAAATGTTGTCCATAATTCATGTAGTTTCCAAGTGGCATCAATTATTCCTTGGTAGTAAGTTCTTTATTAAAATTTACCACCTCAATTTGAATAAATTATTGATACAAGGTACTCTACCAGGTCCATTAGATGTTTATAGTTTTAGTCAATTATAAACTATATATAGTAGTAGAAACTATTTAATGGGTTATCAAGTGAATATTATTATAATTAGAGCTCTTCCCCAGTTGGAGATTTCCCCTCGAAGAGACAAGTGAACATTGCATTTAGTTTTGAATATCAATAAAGGTTTGCTTACTGTGTTATTTTCGAATTTTAGTTATGTTATTTGCTTTCCACAACTATGTTCCCAACACTTTCATATGCCAATACATGCTCCAATTTTAGAATATTTGTTTTAGGATATATATGTATTATGATGTCTTAAAATAACACAAATCTCTATCATTCAGTGAGCTAATCTACAATTGGGAAATAATACATGTGGAAAACACAAGAGGCATCACTTGGTTGGACATCCTTGTAACTTCTGTTAGTATCCCTTTGAGTAGTACCACATAAGAAAACACCTATATAAATAAGCAATTTTATTCCACATGCCTTTGGTTATATCAGAAGCACCCTAGGTGCACCTGAAATCAACCTTGCATAATCTTGTCATTTGTTCTATTTCTATAGTACATTGAGAATACCACTTGGGGATATCACTCTCACATACTCGAGAATCAAGTAGTATGGATAAGGATATGGTCTATCCTCCTTAGTTGGTGCTTTGAAATACTTGGACAATTATTATTGGTGGAAACCCTATGATATATCAAATATATATAGACATTAACACTCCTATAACCTTAGGACCCTTGAAATCCTAGCCTCTTTCTACCAACCCAAGCTTCTACAACAAAAGCAATAAAATTCCTATAGATTTTGCAATATTAGGAATTTGGGAATTTCATCAATGTAGTAATTCTTAGTAGGGAGAAAAAATCCCCCTATATTAAAAAAAAAAAAATCTGGGGGCATGCTAACATCATTGCATAATATCTATCTTAATATAATCCTTGTGCGACATTGATGGCCATGGTGTCACTTTGCAGTAAGTAATTTTTTTGTGGACCCACTAGTACCATTGCTTGTGCCGCCTCTCAATAGATTCCTCTTGGGACACTAATCGTGTTGGGATAAATCTCGGCTAAACTCTTTGGTGGATCCAGTGGTCCCATGAAAAACACCTATAGTATGTCAATCATGGAGGAACTACATAAAATGATTGAGTCTCTCACCGAACCATTTAGAAAAATGGAAACCAATATGTCTTCCCTCATTTCCCAAGTTGGCATTTGTTTTTATCAAATTGAGAAGTTAAAGGGTAAGCATGAGGAGGACAATAATGGATTTGGTGAATGCTCCCATAAGGTTAAGCACATTGATGAAGTAGAAGGTGTCAATCATAACTTCTCATTTTTTGGCCGTTCTCACACTCATATGCCTCGCTTTCCTAAAGTTGATTTGAATAAGTTTGATGGGTTGAATTCAATTGCCGGGGTTGACCAATTGGAGCGCTACTTTTCCCTTCATGCCATAGTAGATGAACTATTTGAACTCCACATAAGTGTCCATTATTAGGATAGGGAACATTGGTAGTGGTGGTTGTTAAAATAATAGGTGTGCTCATTTTCACCATAGACAATATCTCAATATTGTCACCAAACCATAGGCACAAGGTCACCCCCAAGCACCTTAACCTTGATAGATAGAATAATTTAGGAAGCAATCACGAAAACCAATAGCCAACCAAGATAGCATACCTCTCTCCAAAGCAAATCTAGCGCACCAAGCAGAGAAACCAAACCATAATCCAAAGACCAAGTCAATACTGTAACAACTGCAACTCTCCTCCAGTTATGCACACCACTAGTTCTTATGAGGTTGTGAGTGAGAGTGAGACTAAATGAGCTCAAGTTCCCTCTATTTATAGTGCTCCAAGTCAACTAACTGGGATGACTTCTCATTCCTGGAGGCTAATAACTTAATATTGAATATTCTCTTGAGCCAACTTGTCTTCTAGGGTTCTTATTCAACCTTTTAGGGTTTCTCTAGCTTCCCAGAATATTCTAATCTCGTCAACGGTTATACGTGGAGGATAATACCTCCCGCAACTACCGTAACATCAACACTCCCTCCTAGCTAGGGAGGTATTAATGGTAATGGTCTTGATAAAAAACAAACCATTTTGCTGGTAAAATCATCATAACCACACATGCTATCTCATGATCACACAAATCAAACCACAAGAAACATCATCACTATCCATCTAGCTGGAAATCATATGCAACACTAGTGATAGTCTCCATGGTAATAAGATAATAGCTTACAATTACTACAATGCCATCCAATAGAACACAACTATGTCTATCCATAGTAGTACACAACTACTGTCTAGTGGTACACAACCACTCTTAGTAGCACACATCTACTAACTAGTGACACACAATCACTACTATTGGAGCACATCCACCAAAATAACATACAATTATTGTCCAAATACATACAGTCTCCACAACAATCAAATCATATCATTTGATATCATCCTGCATCACCAATTTCATCAATTGCATCACCTCTAAGACATACTAGCATGATGTGAATGCATCATATCTAAGATGTACTGGCGTGATCTATAGTATCATATACATCATCTCTAAAACGTACTAGCATGACATATCTAGCACAATGTCAATGCATCATATCTATGTTGTATACCATATCTAAGTTGTACTCACATGATTTAAATCACTACCTCAATGTGTCATCTCTAAGTTGTATGATCATCTCTAAGATGTACTAGCATGACATATCTAGCACAATGCCAATGCATCATATATAAGATGTACTAGCATGACACGATCCCTATGCATCATCTCTAATTTGTATGGTCATGACCATATCTAGCATGATGCAGCTCACCAATATCGTATCTAAGCTGTACTAGCATGAACATAACTAGCATGATGTCAATACATCATATCTAAGTTGTATGTCCACTTGTAAGCTGTACTAGCACGATGCTCCTCATGCCAATGCATCATAAAAAAATCCAACCATTTGTATCGTATCTGAGTTGTACTAGCATGATCATATCTAGCACGATGAAAGCATCATATCTAAGTTGTATGATCATCTCTAAGTTGTACTAGTATGATATATATCCACAACTCACTAACAATCCATGATGCCACATATCAGATCTCCCTCCCAACCGAGGAAGTCATCTCCTCCCTTTCAACCAAGGGAGAAATCTCCACAAGCCCTAGATTGCCCCTCAAGTATGCAAACTTGATCTTGGACAAAGGCTTAGTCAAAATATCTATTGTATTCTTATCAGTGGAGATATATTGGAGAACCACTTCTCCCCTCTAGAATTTATCACGAAGAAAATAATACTTGATCTCAATGTGCTTCGACCTATCATGGAGCACTGGGTTCTTTGAGAGCTTCACATAGCTCTAGTTATCACAATATATCACGGTAGAATCCAACACTTGATCAAATAGTCCAGAAACCAGTTTATGGAGCCACATTGCTCCGTACAAGCATCACAAGCTACGACATACTCTTCTTCTGCAATGTTGAGTGCAACAAACTTATATTTCTTGCTAGCCCATGATATCATAGCAGATCCCAAACTGAAACACATACCATAAGTGCTCTTTCTATCATCTTCACTTCTTTCCCAATCTGAATCAGTAAATCCATGCAATTATACTTCACTGTTTGAGGCATATCTCAAACCATAAGTTATCATCCCATGAATATATCTCAAGATATGCTTTGCAACTATCCAATGCTCATGTATGGGTTCCACCTGGAATTGGATCAACATGTTCACAACAAAGCAAATGTCCAGCCTGATATTTACCAAATACATCAATGAGCCAATCAACTTTCGATACATGGACGAGTCTACTGGATCAAAATCAGAGTCTCTCAACTTCCTCAGATTTGTTACCATGGGAGTTGCCATGGATTTGCAATCCATCATCCCAAACTTTTGAAGGATATTTACAACATACTTCCCTTATCCTAGGAAGACTTCATGATGCTTTTTCCATACTTCTAGTCCCAAGTAGTATTGCATGAAACCAAGATCCTTCATATCAAATTCTAAGGCTAGCGCCTTCTTACACTGAATAATGAGAGGCTTTGCACCTATCAAGAAAAAATCACCAACATATAATAGTAGAATCATAGGTGAATTATTCACAACCTTGTAATAGAGGTTTGGATCGACACGACTCTTGGAAAATCCAAGTCTCATAAAATAGCATCAATACATGCATACCAAGCTCTTGGAGCTTTCTTGAGTCCATACAAGGCCTTCTTCAATCTGCACACATGGGTTTCTCTTGGGTATACCTCAAAACCTTGAGGTTGCTCTATATGTACATCTTCCTCAATTACACCATTGAGAAAAACAATCTTTACATCCATCTGATGTAAACTCCAACCCATGGATGCCGCTAGACATATGATGACTCTAATAGATGTATATCTAGAAACTAGAGGAAACATCTCATCATAATCTTCTCCCTCTTGCTCGGAGAAGCCTCTAGCCACAAATATTGCCTTGTATTTATCTATACTTCCATCTACTACATGATTTATCTTATAAAACCACTTTGAAGTAACTATAAACTTTTCTTTGGGTCTAGGCACAAATTCCCATACACCATTTTTCATGATGGATTGGTATTCTTCCATCATAGCCTCCTTCCATTCTTTCTTCTTGACTGCTTCCTCAAAGGTGGAAGGTTCCGCATTAACAAGACTTGTCATGAGTGTCACATAACTAGAGAACCTTTTGGGTTTCTTGCTTTGTTTGAAGGTGCCATTGGGAGCATTATGCTTTTCTGCATCCTGCAAGGTGGATTCAAGCCATGCTGGCCTCTTTCTAGTCTTAAGTGCAATAATTGGTTCCACAGGTGTATGTGGTGGTTTTGGTTCTTCACTAGGGTGTTATAGAGAACATATGCTATCTTCTTTGTGTCTTCATGTTCCTCTTCTTTGTTGGAGTCTATGGAGTCTTCTATATATTTCTTGAATGCAGTCCTTTCATCAAAAGTTATGTCTCTGCTGATTTTGACCTTTTGATGACCTAGAACATAAATTCTATATGATTTTGATGATTCACTATATCCAATGAATATGCCTTTCTTTCCTGAAGGTTCCAACTTCTTTATTTTATCTTTGGGAACATGAATATAGACAGGGCATCCAAATATTCTCAAGTGTTCAACATTTGGCTTCTTTTCGGAGAAGGATTCTTTTGGAGCCATGTTATTTAGTATACGATGTGGACTTCTGTTCTGAACATAAATAGCTGTCATAACTGCTTCTCCCCATAGGAACATGGATAAATTCCGGTCATTCATCATTACCTTGACTGATTCTTCAATAGTTTTGTTTTTTCTTTTAGACACACCATTTTGTTGAGGATTGTGAGGGACAATGATCTCCCTCCTAATCCCAACTTCTTTACAAAAGGAAACAATCTCCTTAGAGGTGTATTCCCCTCCATTATCAGTTCTTATAATCTTGATATTCTTATATGTTATATTCTCTACTTCAGCTTTGAAATCTTGGAACTTGCCAAATACTTCATCTTTTGTCTTTATCAGGTACATCGAAGTCTTTCTTGAGAAGTAATCTATGAATGCCACATAGTAAAGATAGCCTCCTAGAGACTTCACTAGCATAGGACCACATACATAAGAATGTATTAGGTCTAAGATCTCTCTGGATCTATTCTCACTGCTTGGGAATGGTTTCTTAATATTCTTCCCAAGTGCACATCCTCTGCAAATGCCTTCATGCACAAATTGTAATTATGGTATGCCTACAACCATCTGTTTTAGAGATGGAAATTCTTGATAATGAAGGTGAGAATACCTTCTATGCCATAACTCACTAGGGTTTATTTCATCATGTACAAGAGCTTGAGTATTCTAACCTAGGAGTTTATACAATCTTCCTTCACAAATTCCAATGACTCTAGTGTCTCCTATCTTTGAATCTTTAGACCATACAAGAACTTTTCCATCTACAAAAGCTACTCTGTCTCCTTTCTCTTCCAAACAAGAAATAAATATTGAATTCTTTTTTAAACCAGGAACATATAAGACATTAATGAGATAAATAGAGTTACCTGATTCCATCTTGATAGTAGCTTGTCCAATTCCCTTGACTGCATAAGAGTTCTTGTCTCCAAGCTCCACTTTATGAGATATTTCCTTTTCCATCATGTTAGAGATATTTTTACAGTCACTTGTCATATGTCTTGAAGCTCCACTATCGATCAACCATATGTCATCTTCAATATATCTAGTAAGAGTCGAGTAGTAGAAGAGATTTTCTTCATGATACTTGGCCTTCATCATGTTTGACGCCCCTTCTAACTTGTTTTTTGACTTCATAGAGTAAGTCATGGCAGTGTTGACTTTGAATTTGAATTGGTCAACCTTTGACTTTGACCAAAAACTCAACCTTGATGCCTTGTCTAGTTGAAAATACTAGGAGGCGTGCTAGGCTAAGGCACACTAGAATATCCAAGAATTAGGTCAAGCGCTTCACTTAAGGTGCCTCAACAAGAGGGTTAAGGTTTTTTTGCTGCAACAAAACTCCGTCTGTAATTGCAACTACAACTGGTGCTACAATGAACAAGTAACCTCCCAATCTACCTTCTAGTGGTTAGACTATCCGAAGATAGTGTGGGCCCATAACCTGTTAAAATAATAGGTGTGCTCATTTTCACCATAGACAATATCTCAATATTGTCACCCAACCATAGGCACAAGGCCACCCCTGAGCACCTTAACCTTGAAAGATAGAATAATTCTAGAAGAAATCACTAGAACCAATAGCCAACCAAGGTGGCGTACCTCTCTCCAAAGCTAGCGCACCAAGCAAAGAAACCAAAACATAAACCAAAGACCAAGTCACTACTACAATAGCTACAACTCTCCTCCAGTTATGCACACCACTAGTCCTTATGAGGTTGTGAGTGAGAGTGAGACTAAATGAGCTCAAGCACCCTCTATTTATAGTGCTCCAAGTCAACTAATTGGGCCGACTTCTCATTCCTGGAGGCTAATAAATTAATATTAAATATTCTCTTGAGCCGACTTGTTTTCTAGGGTTCTTATTCAATTGTTTAGGGTTTCTCTAGCTTCCCAGAATATTCTAATCTCATCAAAGGTTATACATGGAGGATAATACCTCCCACAACTACCGTAACATCAACAATGGTAATGGAATAAGAAAACATATCTAGGGGTCACTACATGGAGGCAATTTATGAAAACCTTGTTTGCTTGATTAATAAAAGAAACCAACTTTTTGGGCCAACTTACCAAATTGTGCCAAATAGGCATAGTGGAAGACTGTATTAATGATTTTGAATGGTTGGCTATTATAACATAAAATTTAACTACTGAGTTTTTTAAAGCAATACTTTATCAGTGGTCTTAAGGAAGAAATAAGAGCTCACATATAGATGAACCACCCTACTACTTTGTTGGAGGGTACTTAGCTTGCCCATCATGCCCAATTTATATCTTATGCTCTATCTAAACACCCCACCTTTCCTTGTCGTTCTTACCCAAACATGGTGTCTTCTCAACAACTTGCCCTACCTTTCAATGTCCACAAGTTGACTTAGGTATAAATGGAAGAACATCAACTCAAGGGCCTCTGCTACAATTGTGATGAAAAATATTCTCTAGGGCAAAAAAGTAAGGAAAATAAATTTTTTAGGGCCATTTGTGAAGAAATTTACAATGATGAAGTCGATGGAAAAAATTAGGAGGAAGTCCTTCCCATCACTGGTGAATTTCCTCTTCCTGACCAACCTAGTAAAGAACCCTGAGTCTCCCTTCATGCTTTGATCAATATTTCTTCTCTTCACACATTAAATTTAGTCAATTATGTCAAGAAGTAGAAGGTCATTGTCTTAATTGACAACGACATCACCCATAATTTCATTCATCATCATCTTTCCCAAGAAACATATTTCTATATCAATGATGTTAACAACTTTTAGATTATGATTGCTAATGGGGGATATATAAAACGTGGTGGATGATATGAAATTGTGAAACTTCAAATGGGTAAGTATTCCTTGAAAAATCACATGTTTTATATTAAAATGTGTGGTTTTCATATTGTTTTCGGTGCTAAATGGTTAAGAACAATGGGTCCCATCATCGTGGATTTCCTGGAATTATACATGATTTTTTAGAAGGATGAAAATTCATACATGCTTGGAGGTCTTAAAATAGGATCTCCAAGCCTCCCACCATAAGGAAAAGCCTCTGAAGAAGGAAAATCCTCTGAAAAAGGGTCATTATGGCATTATTGCACACTTCCATGCTATTCAAGCCTTTGAGTAGATTTCTCATCCAATTCACCTTGTTTGTAATTAATATTGGACAAACACTAGCAAGCCTTTGAACATCCCCAAGGATTACCACCCTCATGGGGAGAGCATGATCATAACATATGAATACCTCTTGGTAGCTTACCACACAATGTGCACCCATACTGTTATCCTTTTTCCCAAAATAGTGAAATTGAAAATATTGTATAGAAGCTATTAACTATTGGTATCATTAGTCCTAGTACTAGTTTCTACTCTCCTCTACTTGTCATGGTTCTTAAAAAATAAATCTCTTGGTGCATATGTCCCAATTTTTGAGTTCTTAACACCTTGACAATCAAAGATAAATTTTCCATTCCAATCCTTGATGATCCCTTAGATCAGCTACATGTTGTCATCGAAGAGGAGTTCAACCTAGATGGTTGGGAATTCCGATGGGAATGAATCCAAATAGCCATAGATCATTGATCTAAAGGTGACAGTAAATATTACCATCCAATTGAGGGTGTTTGTGCACATGGTCACCTCAACAACCATTGTGGATAAACATTTCTAAGAATTAATAAGAGTTAATGTAGTTCAAGTTATGACAAGAGAAGTCCTCACTTAAAAAACCGATGAATCGGATATCATGCCATGAGAGAAGAAAATGAAAGTCAACATCACACCAACCTAAGTAATTATTAGGGGGTCGAGTGTGTTACAATTATATAACAATGGAAAACAAAATCACATGGATTGTTTTACAACTTCAATTCAATAAGTTCAATATATATATAAAGATCCCTAAGTGCAAATATGAGAGTGATCCCTTCGATCTCGTATACTAGAGTATAAAAAATAGTTAGAATAACAATCAAATAAAACTATCTTTGATTCCATATATCCATCCAAACAATATTAGAAAACGTGGGAAATGAACAAGTCAAACCTCAATCTTGTATGTTATTCGTATTGCATGAAATGCATACAAATAACATCGTTGTCATGATCTCGCTTAATGACAAGTGCACTAGAAGGTTTTGACCACCAATTTGACTGAAGCCTCATGCTTGCTTGAATGATCCTGGGTGTGAACCAAGGGACACACACCATGCTGACATCTAGATATTCAAAACCCATGTGGCCATTTTTCATTTGGGCATGAGAACATATGCCGACCAATGAGCTCAGGTACTAAAACTGCATTAGGGGTATGAGAACTAAACTAAAAAATTCATCATGGGAAAGGTTAGCTTAAAAACTCATTTTAATCTACTAAGAACTTAGGAAATGTAATAAAATAAAAAACAATTACCCCTAAGTGCTTGTTGAAAAGTTTTGAGCTTAAAATCATGGAAATCTATAATAATATGGCCAGGTTCAGGTGTAAAAGTAGGATGGTAATGGGGAAAAAAGGTATTTAATTAGGGAAAAATGGGAGGCCAACAAAGATTTGTTAAAGAAGGGGTATATACGCAAGTGTGTCACCTTGGGAAGCCCCGGTTCTATTTGTAAAGAAGAAATATGGAGAGTTAAGGTTGTGTATTGATTCCAGACAGCTGAATAAGGTCAAAATAAAGAACAAATATCCTTTTCCGAGGATTGATGATCTTTTTGATTAGCTGAAAGGTGCAAGAATATTTTCCAAGATTTACTTAAGATCAAGTTATCATCAAGTGAGGCTAAAATAATAGAAAATTATCAAGACAACATTCAGAACAAGATAGGGGCATTATGAATTCACAATATTTCCATTTGGGCTATCAAATGCCCCAACAGTTTTCATGTGCATGATGAATGGAGTGTTCATGGATTACCTAAACAAGTTAGCGATTGTGTTCCTGGATGATATGCTCATTACTCAAGGATAGAAGAAGAGAATGATCGACATTTAAGAATGGTGCTGCAAGTTTTGAGAGAGCAGAAGTTGTATGCCAAGCTAAGTAAGTGCATCTTTTATCAAAAACATATTCACTACTTGGGGCATATTATTTTAACGGATGGGATGGTATTTGATCATGAGAAAATAAAGGCCATTAGAGGACGTCCAATGCTAAGAAATGTGATAGAATTAAGATCTTTCATGGGTCTTGTGGGTTATTATCGAAGATTTATAAAGGGGTTTTCAAAGATTGCAATCCCAATCACTTGAAAAAGAAGGGAGTGAAGTTTGAATGGACTACCAAATGTAAAGAAAATTTTCAGTAGTTGAAAGATATTTTAAGAAGTGCACCAATCTTAAAGATAGAAAATCTAGATAAATATTTTATAGTGTGCACTAATGCATGTAAGGAAGGGCTCAGTGGAGTCCTTAGTAAAAAGGATCATGTGGTATGCTATGAGTCCCAAAAAATAAAGGAGCATGAGAGGAATTATGCTACACATGACTTGGAGTTAGTATAAATTGTTCATGCATTAAAAATGTGGAGACATTACCTCATGGGGAGAATATTTGAGCTAAGGATAGACCAATGTGGTCTGAAACACTTGTTTGGACAACCAACATTAAATTCCAGACAAACTAGATGTCTCGAATTTCTGAGTGAATATGACTTTTAAATTAAGTATATAAAGTCAAGGAAAATTAGGTGGTTAATGCACTCAACATAAGAGCTCATAAAATGCATATTTCAGCCATTGGCACATTCAACACATATTTAAAAGACATAATTTTAGAAGCTACAAATTCAGATCAACAATATTTTAAAATAAAAGAAACATTGCAACAAGACAATTTACAAAAGAAAGTTAACTATTATGAGATGAAAGATGATATAATCCTCATGTACAGAGAGAAAATATATGTGCCAAATTCTGGAGAGATGAAAAATATAGTGTTGAGGGAAATGCACAATGTGCCATATGTTGGGCACCTGGGATATTATAAAACAATTGTAGCTATAAGAAGCTAATACTTTTGGTCATTCTTGAAGAATGCAATGGATAATTACATAGCTAGTTGTCTAGAGTGCCAGAAGGTGAAGACAGAGCATAGACATCCAACGGGGATGGTACAACCATTTCCAATTATTGAGTGGAAATGAGAAGTGGTTACAATTGATTTCATTACAAAGCTGTCGAGAATAGTGAAGCAACATGATTCCATCATGGTGGTAGTGGATAAATTAACAAAGGTTGAACATTTTATTCCCGTGAATACAACACATAAGGAAATTGCTATGATACATGGAGAGCCTAAGGAAATTGTTTCAGATAAAGATCCAAAATTTACATCAAATTTTTGGAAAGACTTGTTCAAAGGATTTGGGAGAAATTTAAATCTCAATACATCGGATCACCCATAGTCAGATGGTAAAATAGAGAGGCCTAACAGAATCATTGAAGACATGCACAAAATGTATGCGATGGAATAACCATCAAAGTGAGAAGATTGAATCCACTTAGTGGAATTTGTTTACAATAATGAGTATCACGCCTCATTAAAAATGAGCCAATTTGAAGAATTGCATGGTAGGAAGTGTAACACACCAGTGAGTTGGGATAACCCAACAAACAAAGTTGTCATTGGGCCAAATTTGTTAAAGGAAATGGAAGAACAAATAGAAAAGATCGGGCATAATTTAAAGGCTGCCTAGGACATGTAGAAAAGTTATGCAGACAAGAATATAGTTTTTAGATATTTTAAAGCGGATGGGCATGTTTTTATCGAAGTGAAAGATAAGAGAAGTTGGATAAGATTGGGTTGCTTCCCAAAGTTGGCAACAAGATATTATGGGCCTTCTAAAATAGTAGAGAAGATAGTTACATACATGATACCATTGCCTGCATCCATGAGAGTGCATAATGTTTTTCATGTATCATTATTAAAGACATATGTGCCTAGTCCTCACCACATAATTGATTGGACTATGATCCAGGTGGAAAATGAAGGGGATTTCTGAGTGGAACCAATATGCATCTTGAACCAAAAATTAAGTGCTCCGAAGAAAAGTCATAGGGTTGGTAAAGGTTCAATGGACCTGGTACGGTCCTGAACATGAAACATCGAAGCATGAAGAAACTATGTAGGAGGAATACCCGTAAAGTTTTTACAATTATAAAAAAAATGGAAGCTAAAAATGAAAGACTCCATTTTGGGCATCTAACGTTTCAGAGCCATATCTCATAATTCTTTGTCTCTCGCACTAATAACCCTGATAAAAGAATGGTGCAACCCGATAGAATTAAGGTAGTGAAGGGGGCACATTTCTTAGGTCAACAAGTTGAGAAGAACATGAAATTATGGTTGGGACTATTGTTGGAGAGTGTTGGCGACGGAGGTAACTCCTGGATTTCTTGCAGTAGCAGAGCCCGACGCCCATCAATTTAATGTCACGATTTGTTTGAAAGGTGATCAAATGGAAGGAAGCTCAGAACAGCATCGTATCAACTTCAGAAACCAGACCAGGCATGCATGAACGAATGAGGTCCTGATAAACTCCAAACAGTGAGTTGTAGTAAAAGGGTGAGTAGGTGGAAGACTTGCTTGAGGAGAGTGCAAAGGTATATCATAGACATCAAGTTCGTAACAGACTGGAGGAGAAAGCATTCAAACACAAAGTCTCTTTATATTCAAACATGGAAAACCAGAGAATACAAAAATGCCACGACAAATCCTTTATCATAACATAACTGTAACAATCCACGTGAATCATTCAACTGTGAACTCTCTGGCATGAGATGAAACAAAGATGGAAAAATAAGAACTGTTTGTCATAAACCAAGAAGTCTCAAACACAGAGGCATAACCAGGAAACCAGAATATTTGCTGAAACTTTACAGTTGGGAGCTTAGCTCTACCATCGATAGATACAAAAATGGCAAAAATGCCTACATATACTCAAAACAACAACAACAGAACCAATAAATTGCATTGAAGGCTTTGCGTCTGCATGGCTTCTGACATTCTGCAGCCGCAATCTTTGAATAATCGTGCAACTTATGGCAGACGCGATCGATCTTCTGACAATTACATCGGCGAATCGACGTGCCTTTAATTCATTGCAGGACGTCCCCATTATGGCGGAGACGATGTCTAACCACCACCAACCGCTTCAATAATTGCTTCTTGGGATTGAGAATGGCCCAGCCAACTCAGCACTTCGGGATATGGAAGACTCCTCGCGCTACCACCTAGAATAACAGACTGGCTGCGACGGATAGGCATAGAGGCCAGCACGATGGATGGGGCACATGACAGGAGTGGTGGCGTCGGATTATGAGGACGAGGAAGAAGTGGCGAGGTGTGGAAGGGCAACAGGGGATGAATCATGGTGGAAGACATCAGGCGGAAGGAGGAAGATGGAAGATAATAGGCCCACCTTTTGGTGGGATGCTGACGTGGAGGGAAAGGGACACGTGGTAAATAACGAGTGGATGATGAGAAAAAGGGAGGACCACGTAGACCAAAGAGGGGGGGGCGGTTGGATGACACATGGCAGCATGGGAAAGGTGGAAAGGGAGATGATATGATGGGAGACGGGCCCACGTGGGTTAAAGTCAGGGTAGC